>VDFB02000001.1:18227624-18474241 GCA_007258455.2 Sequoia sempervirens
AACACAATTGAACCATAATTCTAACCCTAATTTAATACTAACACTAACCCTAATCCTAATAACATATTATTAGGGTTATATTTATTAATTTCTTAATATTAGTTTATAAATTCAACATTAATTATAAATATTTTAAAATAAATTAGGTATTTCAATCTAAAATTTTAATATTTGACACTACAAATAAAATTAAACTAAATTCTAATTTTTAAGTCCATAGAATATTTATTATCTATTTAGTTTTAATAATTATCTAATACAATTAAATTAAATTAAATTAAATATTCATTTTAAATTAATTAATCAATTAATAATTAGAATTTTAGAATAAATTAAGAAATAATATCAATATAAAATCAACTTTTCTATTTTTTTCCTTTGTGTCCAAATCATTTCATTTTTTAAAATTATACTAAATTCTAGATATCATATTTAAACACAAAACTTTATTCTATTCTAATCCTAACCCTAGTTAAACCCTAAGCCTATTTGGACTTTAACCCTTACCCTAATTGAACACTAAATCTAATTGTAATTGACCACTAAGCATAATTGAATTCTACCCCTAACCCTAACCCTAACTCTAACTCTAACTCTAACCAAACCCTAAACCTAACTCTAATCAAACCCTAACCAAAACTTACTTGATTCATAATCCCAACCCTAACCCAAACCCTAATTGAACTTTAAAACTAACCTTAATTAAGTATTAACCCTAATTGAACATTTATTGAACAATAGTCCTAATTGTACCATAACCCCAACTTTGAACTACAGTTGAACACTAATCCTAACCCTAACACTAATTCTTATCCTAATTGAACCTTAACCCCAACGCTAACCTTAACCTTGACCCTATTTGAACTCTTATTGAATTCATAACCTTAATTAAACCCCAACCTCATCCTCAATCCTAACCCAAATTGAACATTAATTGAACCCTAAACCTAACCCTAAGTGAACACTAATCCTAATTGAAATCTAACTTTTTAGTTTAAAATATTAAAGTTCCTTAGACTTTCCCATTCATCACCATTTATCATTCAATTCCTAATAGAACTCCAAAAAATTATACTTTTATAATCTTTTAATACACACCTAATATTAAGGGTTTAGAGTTTAAGGGTTAAGGGTTTCAATTTTAAGGGTTAAGGGTTTCAAGTTTAGGGTTAAATGTAGAGGGGAGCGAGATAGAGAGAGTGAGTGAGAGAGAGAGACCTGAGAGAGGGAGAGGGGGTAGGAGGGAGAGATGAGAGAGACAGAGGGTAGAGGGTTTAAGGGTTTGGGGCTTAAGGAGGGATGAAGGTGAGAGATGGATTCAAAGGAGAGAGAGAGTGGAGGGAAGGAAGAAAGGTAGAGGGATAAGAGGAAAGAGAGGGAAGGAGAGAGGGAAGAGGGAGTGGAGAGAGTGGAAATGGAAGGGAAGGAAGGAAGAGGGGACATAAGGAGGGAGGAGATAGAGAGAGACCCAAGAGAGGGAGAGGGGGTAGGAGGGAGAGACTTGAGAGAGAGAGAGAGAGAGAGAGAGGGTAGAGGGTAGAGGGTTTAAGGGTTTGGAGTTTAAGGGTTAAGGGTTTAGGGTTTAGGGTTATGGGTAGAGGGGAGAGAGATAGATGGATTTAGTCAAAGACAAAACCCCAACCTTAGTATTTTCCCAATACCATAAAAGACTAGTAACATAATATAGGACAAGAAAGGAACATAAGACAGGACAGGAAAGGATAGATTCAAAAGATGCAACATACTATGTTGATATGTACTTCAATATTGTTAAGAAGATCCATGATTTGTTTATAAAGGAAGTGACTTCATAGATGCATCAAGTTCAATTATGCATCTTTTAAACAATGAGGAAGCATGTCAAGTTGTTGTCAATCCCCTCTCACCATAACCTTATTGGATAGTCATACATCACATAGGAAGGTAAGTTGTTAGGTCACCCACATATGTGACAGGTGGCTGTCCAATAAAGATAAAATGATGAGACTATGCATATTTATGACACATAAAAAAAGAAGAGCAATGGTTGAATCAAGGTCATGATACAAGTACAAGAACAACACCTTTCCAATAGCTACAAGAGGCAAAGGGGATTGATATTATTCATTCATGGGTGTACTGGTGAAAGTGAATGCAATAGGTAAAGGTCATTTTCATTGATAAGGACAACCAACAATGCATGCTACAATGGTATCATGATGGACAACAACAACAAAAAAATCCTAAAGTTGCACAAGGCTCTATTCAAGGCCTTCACAATCAAAAATCAGGCGAACAAGTTGCTAGATAACATTCAATGCATGATGTTTTAAGGAAAGACATAAAAGGAAAAGACATTCAAGCAACATCAACTCCAGTTGACACTCATAATATGCCTATTTAAAACATGTCATTAAAAGAGGTTTACGACAACAATGGAACCCTCATATCATGTGATCAAGATACAATTTCTATGCTCATAACTTTTCATGTAGGGGTTTTGGTCATCATGATTGATCCAACATGGATCATGATTGCATACAAGAAACAAAAAGTTACAAATGACAATTGAGCAGTTATGATTCAGGTGAGGTATCATTTTGGAAGCCAAGGCCATAGTACAAGTGTATATGAACAACAACTATGAGGTTATGCTACAAGATAGCCATGCAGGTTCATGTAGGACACCAAACATTACAATGGTACAAGTGCATATGAACCACAATCAACAATCAGCAACAAGTATTGAAGGAAGCAAAGCACAATTGTATTTTTACCTTTTCATACCATTGATCATTGATTCCAACAATAGGCTATAATAGTGAAGGCATATACTTGCACAAGGGTGTTTTAATGAATATATTCAGCATAAAAACCATCATAAATCATGGTGCTTCAAGGGAACAGAGCATAGTCATGAATAAGAGTAATACCATTAAAGGCTACAAGTTTGTCTTCATGTTATCTATGAATTTGAAGAAATAAATCTACACTAGGTGAAAACATGACTATAGCCATGAAATGTATTGCAGTGAGATAAATAGTATAAATGGTTGTTGCCACTATCTCATTTTCTCTTTGGATAGTCATTACTAAGTCCTAAAAAGTGAATAGCAAAGGGATAGGTGTCAATAATATACCTTTATTTGACAAGTCCTAGACTTTTGGTGATCTCATTGACCCAATAAGGCATTGCTTAGAAATCATTTCATATCTTTTTGACAAAATAAAAGGACTGATGTATCCAATTGTAAGAAGAGAGAAATGTACAAGGGAGGGGTAGTACCATCATCTTAGGTACCACTACTGTAAGATGATAAATGACAATCTTTGTGTTTGTATGCATGGAGGTCTTAAAGCATACTTTGGGTAAGGTGCATTCAATGCATCTTTTGGTGAAAGGTTTCCCAAGCATGAGCGAGGATCCAATGTTCCATTAGGCTATGTTGGAACAATTATACACCAATCCCTCCCCTAGGGTGTTTCCTCACATCAAAACCAATCCCTTCTTCCTACCATTTGTTGAAAAGGGCAATTAAATAAAATGCTCAAATGGTATTATAGGCGGATATGTTTTTGATAAGAATTTGATTAGTATTGGGCTAGAATACATATTGATGAGATTGCAATGCAATGTTATCAGGGATCGTATATGTTATGTGTAAAATATGTCATAAACCATTGAATATTTATAAATTTGACTCCCACAATTGATATATGGCACTGATCTAAGTTGTATGATTCAATATTTGTTCTTATTTACCTAGAGCTTGCTAAAAATTACAAATCAATGACATATTTTATCTTGGGATTATGTTGTAGTTATCTCATGCTCCAAATAGCTGATAATGTTGATGAATAGCCAATTCTATTCGATATTATCCTATTATGTTGAGCTATTAAATGAGATTATCTGTTATTATTAATGTTGTTTATGATATTGGTGCAGAGGTTGTAAACACATTAAGGGATCACCCTCTTGGGTCTTGCAGAGCCCAAAGTGTAGGAGGCTTTTTTAAAGTCCTCATGAATTGGTCCAGGTCCTTCAAGCTTCCCTTGATTGGGATTGGAAATTCCATAGGTATATTAGAAGACCAACCTAGTTACATTATAAAACAAAACCAACACTTCCCTCTACCCTTAACCCAAAACCCTAAATCCTTAACCCTTAAACAATCTACCCTCTACCCTTAACCGCCCCTCCCTCTATCTCTTCCTCCCTCCCTCTCCCTCTCAATTCTCTCCATCCTACCTCTCCCTCTTGGAATACTCTCTCGATCCTTAACCTCCCTCCCTTTATCTCTCTCCAGTCTCTCCCTCTAGCACCCTCCCCTACTCTCGGGGTCTCTCTCCTCCTCACTCACTCACTCTATCTCAAGTCTCTCCATCCTACCCCTTCTTCTTTTAGGCCTTTTTCTCACTACTCGCTCCCTCCATCTCTCTCCCCTCCACCATTAACCCTAAACCCTTAAACCATCTGCCCTCTACCCTTCACTCTCCCTCGCTCTATCTCACTCCCACTCCATCCTTCTCTCTCTCTCTCAAGTATCTTCAATATCCTACCCACTCTCCCTCTCTTAGGTCTCTCTCTCACTCACTCACTCCCTCTATCTCTCTCCCCTTAACCCTAAACCCTCTACCCTCTACCCTTAACCCTCCTTCCTTTATCTCTCTCTCAAGTCTCCCTCCTAGCACCACTCCTCTCTTGGGTCTCTCTCCACTCACTCACTCCTCACTTTATCTCAGGTCTCACCCTCCACCCCTACTATACTTGGGTCCTTCTCTCCCGCTCCTCACTCCTCTATCTCTCTCCCCTATGCCCACTTAACCCTAAACCCTTAAAACCATCACCACTCTACCCTTAGCCCTTCCTCCTCTATCTCTCTCCCACTCCCTCCCTCTCTCTCTCTACCAGTATCTTCATCTCTCTCCATCGCTCCTAGGCCAGCAAGCTTTAAAACCCTTTGGCCTCTGCCCATAACCCTCTACATGCTCTCTATCTCTCCTGCTCCTTCCTCATCTCTCTCCAGAACCCCTCTGCCACCCAACCCTAAGCCCCTAAACCATGGAAACCCTCACCACCCTCTACCCTATACCCTCTCTCTCTCTCTCAAGTCTCTCCCTCCTACCCCCTCTCCCTCTCTTAGGTCTCTCTCACTCACTCACTCTCTCTATCTCTCCCCCCTCTACCCTTGACCCTAAACCTGAAACCCTTAACACTTACTCTAAACCCTTAAACCCTCTACCCTCTATCTCTCTCTTAGTACTCCCTCCCACCCTCTCTCTCTCTCTAACTCCTAAGTCTCTCCACTCTACCCTTAGCCCTCTACCCTTAACCCTTAATTCCTTAAATCCTCTACCCTTTATCTCTCTCCCACTCCCTCCCTCTCTCTCTCTCTCAAGACTCTCCCTCTTACCCCCTCTCCCTCTGTCAACTCTCTCTCTCACTCCCTCTATCTCTCTCCCCTCTGATGGAACTTTATATTTTTTCTCCTTATGTTCCATTCCTACCCTACCTAGTGTTACTTGTCTTTCATGGTGTCAAAATTTTCCTTGTGTTGGTGTTTTTAGTTTTATTCTCATATAAAACCCTTGTATTTATTCTACACCCTGGTTGGGATCTATTTTGATGTTACTTTTTGAGAGGTTTTAAAATGACTTATGTCCTATCATTCTATCTAGGCTGAGTCCCTTTATTTTAATATTTTATTTCCTCAGCAGGGTTTTATTTTCCTAAGTCTTGGTTGGCCCCATGTTTCATCATTTAAAAACAACTTATGTCATTGTTTACCATCTGCCTAGTGATGTCCCCTTGTCCTTCTAATAAATGTTTTTTTTTTATAGAAGGATGAAGTTCACACAACCATTGATCAACTATTGTTTGATCTCAGCCACTCCCCACCATCCCACGATGACCCCACCACACCCCTTTGGTTGATCACGATTTCATAGGTGGGTGCCATGTGTCCTATCTGGTGAGGCCGAAGATGATAAGTTTGGTTGACCGTCGATCAATTGTCATCAAATCTTAACAGTTGCCTGCCATTGCGTGATCAAAAGTTGCAAGGTTTTTACTAATTGAGATATCACAAGCTGGTGCCATGTGTCTCATCTGATGAAGCTGAAGGAATGAAGGAAATAATATGGTAAATTGATCTAGAATTAATACATTAAAAGGAAGGTTACTAAAGTGTTCTTGAGGTACACATGTTTTAAATCAGTGGATATGTTATAATCTTGATGAAAAAGCTACTCAATGATTAATAATAAGGCTGGTGATTGTGTTGAAGGAACAAGATCATGAATGCTCAAGATCTATAGTTGCCCGCCATTGTGTGATGCAAAGTTGTAGGATCTTTACTAATTGTGATATCGCTGGCAACCACCACGTGGACTTCCTTGACAACGTATGGTATGGTGGGCCCGTTATTGCCATGTTGGTGATTGTGTTAGCTTCTTTTGAAGATGGGCATTCGATGATTTGATCTAACTGAAGGATTGAGGCTAAAACTCAAATCTAAATCAAATATGGTTGGATTCATTTGTGGAGCATGTGAGTGAGCTTTAATGGTGGATGAGACATTTGTTAGTATGATTTGATCGAGATAAAATCAATTCTCTAGTTTTATTTGTATCACAAAGCATTCAAGTATTTTGCGGAGTAGTTTCAGAGCCAAAAGTGAAGTTGTGAATCTCTACAACTAGAATTTGGGACTTCTGCAAACAAAGTCATCAGTTAATTTTTGTGCTTCCCGATCATTCTGCACTTGAATTTGGGAAAATATTTGTTGTGCTTATCATTGAGCTTGTTGATAAATGTGTTAGGGCTATAGTTTAATTATATTTGTGAGAAATTGTAGTGTTTTGTTCTATAGTTTCCTATCTCTGGTTAGTCCTAGCTATTCAAAGTGTGAAATTGTAAAAAGACCCTAGTTTGTCCAAGATGGCACCGCCAAAGCAACATTCTGGCCAAGTTGACTATTTAAGAAAAAACCTGTATGATGATTTCTTGGATCAATTTCCCTAGTCAACGAATGATAGGAAGAAGGGATTGGTTCTAATGTGAGGGAAAATCCTGGGGGAAGGGTTAGTATATAATTTCTCTAACATTGTTGATGTTAGGGTTCCTCTCATAGGCTTGGAAATGTTCAGATTATGGTATGGATAGAGGAATTTTCCTCACCCCTTTTCAAATGGATGGATGTATGATTTGGGAAAGTTGGTGGTCCCAAACGTGTTCCCTAACATAGACTTACTTAGGGAAGTGGCTGCAAGATATGACCCTATCACACGAGTAATCAGGGATAATGATGGAAAGGTTCTATTGAGTGTTAATATAGAAGAGGTCCAATAGATTTTTTGACTTGAGTGAACCGAGTGAAGACTTGGTTCCTATCAATCTTGAGGAAATGAAGAAGGAATATGCAAAGTTGAAGTCTCTTTTTAGAGCTAAGTTACTTCCACCTCATCTGGCTAGGGCAGGAGGTTCACGATTTCATATTAGCCCCAGTGACTAGGAACCTTTCAAATTAAACTATTTTGCAAATCATTTCTTGGCCACTTTCTATTCATTATGTTATATTTTGGGTTTCAGTCCTGGTGCAGTGATGCCTATTGCATACATGTTCATGGGGGTGCAAATACAACACCCTAACTTCTCTATGACATATGACTTTGCTTTTTTCTTGGCTGAGAGGATACATGAAGGGTTGTCAAAGTTGTAGAAAAATGATAGCAACACTCAATTCTTATGGTATTCTATATTGATGCATATGTTCTTGTTCAAGAATGCTAAATTTTTCTCTGAAAATATGGAATTAAGGCAATCAGTTGATGGAGAAATATTGCAAGTACAATTATGGGCTACAAATTTATCTTGCAATAAGGAAAGCACTTGTTATGTGCAATTTGATAATTGCTTTGCTTCTATATTGAGGGCTAGACTAATGATGAATGCACCCAAGATCCCTAAGGAATTGCATGATTTCCTTAGGCCAAAAGGGAGGAAGCCAAAATTGAAAGTTTGCCATAACTGGGGTGACATTATCCCATACCCAGTCAGCACTATTTTGAGAGTATATGGTTTTCAAGGAACCCCCCATATACTTCCATACAATGTACCACCAAGAGTGGGGTTTGCAGAAGTTATGTGGAAAATATGTTGTATCCATGAGTACAACCTCATAGGGAGGGGTAAGGGAACATTTTTCCCTGATTATACAATGGTGTCTGATTTTTCCTTTTCAAAAGGAGGTTGGGTGCATTTTGAGAATTTTTTTGATGATTACCATTTGAGGCGTGGTCCAAAGTGGCAGCATGATCCCGAGGTTTTCTTTGCCCTTTTCAAACAAAGAATAAAGGATGGAAAATTTATGCATGAGTTCAACTTTCCTAAGGATTTCATCGAAATGGATAGCTTATGATAAGCTATTAGATATTGTGCATAAGATGGATCTAAAGTATAATCCATTGTTGGATTTCAATCCATACCATAAGAAGATTGACTTTCTAATGGAGAACTTCAAGGAAATTATGGGCACATTGAGGACCAAAAAGATAAATTTAGAACTGAGTCTTGGGTGTACAAGAAAAGGTAGCCCTAAAAGACAAAGAATTGATTAACCATAGGAGGATATGATGGATGAAATTATTGTTACTGATCAGGACATGTAGGTTTGTATGCCTTCCCCTCCTAGGCTAGCTGAATTGGTTCTATCAATTTAGATATGAAAGGAAAAAGTGTACAAGATGCAAGAATGGAAGCATGTAAGGAGTTTCTAGATGATAATACATTTGTAAAAACTCCTATATTCTTGCAATTGGTATGGAGGATGAAATTTGAAGAATATCAAGAAAAATTTAAGAAGAGAAGAGAACTAAGACCTGATAGGTCAGACTAGGGTAATGATCAGGAGGTAAAAGTTGAATTAATGGAGGAATTTAAGAACATCACTCCTAAATAGGGAAGAAGATTGGTGAGTCAGGTTGGTGTGTTGATTCTACCTGAATGGGACATTGTAGATGCTATAGCTTTTAATGCTATTTTAAAGTCCAATCATCCTTTTCAAGACTCTGAAGAAGTCAAGGTAGCATTGCAAGATTCTGCCTTTAGTGAGGAATATGAAACTTTGGCAATTTGGGCATTGGTCCCTCAAGGAATAAAGCCAAATGTTATGGATATTAATCCAAATTTCATAGGAGGATTAACAATAAAGAGAGCTTCAGAGACCTCAACCACTAAGGCCACTAATTTGTATGTGAATGTGGCCAAATTGGTCCAAAATACTGTTGAAAGGGAGGAGGTTGAAAAGAAGAACCCAATGGAGAAGTATAACCTTTTGATTGAGGAATACAACAAGATGCAACAAAGAAATGTTGAGTTGCAGACTAAGGTGGAAAGGTTTAGGTATAAACAGATTGGGGAGACATCAAGTGCTCTAGGGACCAGTGCATTACCTTCCACAACAGGGTCAGTGCCTCCTGCTTCTCCAATTGTTTCCACATGAGGGTCTCCTAGTCAGAATCTTTCTCTCACCCCTCCTTTAGAACAAATTGATCAAGATAAGGAGTGCTATGTTGATCCTACAAAGAAGTAGCTTTTGCAAAGAATTGATGAATTGCAGACATCATTCAAGTTAAGTGAGGAGGGATCTCTTTCAAAGCAAAAGGATATTGTTACTACTATCCTAAGGAATTTAAATGAAAAAGGTTTATAGTAAATTTCTATCTATACATTCTTTATGTTTTTTGCTGTTAGATGCAATAAATAATATTGATAGGGATCAAGAAGTAGTGATACCATTGATTGAAAATAGAACCCTAGGTCTAGTGATTTGGATGTCATGTATGAGGCTTCGAGGTTTGATACAAATAATAGGCCCCAATCATTAAAGCCTACTCAAGTGTTGGTTAAATCATTGCAAGGTTTTCAGACCCTACCAGATGATTTGAGTAGGAAGATTAGGGAATTGCTGAAGAATTTTAATGATTGGTGTAACACATTGTTACCAGATATAATTGATGAGCAGGAGAAAATTAGGTCACTCCAGCAGTGGCATGATCAAGCAAGTGAAGTCATCAATGATCAAATTAAATTAATTTGTGATGACTCAAATTATGACTTGTTGGTGAGTTTTATGGATAAAATCATTAGTATTTGCTCATTTTTGGAAGCTTTTGAAAGAGATGCAAATCAGGTAGTGGTAAAATACACACCTTATAATGCCAAGGTGAATGAGGTGATTAATTTTGACAGGCCGACTAATGAAGAATACCATAAATGGATAACTAAATATTTCGCTAAGGAATAGTAAAAGGAATGGACTACTAACAGGTGGTAAATTGGATGTTGCAGTTACAATGGTTTCCAGTTTTGCTTTGATGGCATTCTTGATGCGAGTTTCTTGTGGTTTTTTGTTGTTGCATTAACTTTTCTCAACTGACATGATGAACAAGAATATTCTACAAGGTGATGGTTGTTGTAATAATTTTTGGAATATCACCAAGTGTGCCAACTGGCTAATGGCATGTGTACTTTCTGGCCTGATGCTTGTTTTCTCCTTCATTTTCTATAAGAAGGATTTCAAGGCCAAAAGTACTGGTTAGCAAGTTAGATAATTTTTGGTTGAGTCTAGCTGAAGTTGTAGAGAAAATTGAAAGTCCGATGGTTTTATAGAGAAATACTATTTAGGTTCTGAGTTATTCTGTAATCAGTTTTGAATTCATGGGGAGTTAATATTTGTTGTATAACAGTACTAGCATTTGAGTTGAAATTATAAATTCAAACTCATTTCTCTCCACTGTACATGCATATCTCAATTTTGAATAAGATGACTAAGGTTTGTTTCATTCATCTCACTGTTGTGGTGTGCATAATCCTTATTTTAGCTTTAATTCAAGGAATTAATTAAAATGCTTGAATGGGATTATAGGCGGATATGTTCTATATAAGGATTTGATAAGTAGTTTTGGGTGAGAATGCATACTGATGAAATTTTAATGCAATATTGTCAGGGATCTTATATGTTATGTATTAAATTTGTCATAAACCTTAAGATGCTTATGAATTTGACTCCTACAATGGATATATGGCACTGATCTAAGTTGTACTTATTTGTGTAGTTCAATAATTGTTTGTCTTTTCCTAGAGCTTGCTACAAATTGAAAATTAATGACTATATTTTACTATGGATTGTGTTGTAGTTATCTCATCCTCCACATAGTTGATATTATCAGTGAACAACCAATTTTATTTGATATTATCCTATTGCGTTTAGCTATTCAATGGGATTATTTGTTATGTGTTAATGTTGTTTATGATATTGGTGCAGAGGTTGTAAACAGATTAAGGGATCACCCTCCCGAGTCTTGAAAATCCCAAAGTGTAGGAAGCTTTTTAAAGTCTTCATCAGTTGGTCCAAGTCCTTCAAGCTTCCCTTGATTGGAATTGGCAATCCAATAGGTATATTAGAAGACCAACCTAGTTACAGTGTAAAAAACAAACCAACACCCCCTACCTTTAACCCTAAACCCTAAACCATTAACCCCTAAACTCTTAAACCTTCAACCCTCTACCTTGTATCTCTCTCCCACTCCCTCCCTCTCTATCTCAAGTCTCACCCTCCTACCCCCTCTCCCTCTCTCAAGTCTCTCTCACTCACTCTTATCTCCCTCCCCTCTACCCTTAACCCTCTACCCTCTATCTCTCACCCACTCCCCTCTCTCTCATTGAATCCCTCTCTCTCTCCCCTCTACCTGTTGGTTACTTTTACTATAACTAGGTTAGTCTTCTAATTTACTTATGGAATTGCTAATTCCAATCAAGGGTAGCTCAAAGGACCTAGACCAACTGACAAGGATTTTAAAGACCTCCTACACTTTGGGCTTTGTAAGACCTGGGAAGGTGATCCCTTAATGCATTTACAACCTCTACACCATTATCATAAACAACATTAACAACAATAGATAATCTCATTTAATAGCTCAACATAATAGCATAATACTAAATAGAATTGGTTGTTCATCAGTAATATCAACTATTTGGAGCATGAGATAACTACAACACCTTCCACAATGTAAAATAGTCATTGATTTGCAATTTTTAGCAAGCGCTAGGTAAAGAAAAACAAAATACTGAACCATACAAATTAGTACAACTTACATCAGTGTGATATATCCATTGAGGGAGTCAAATTCATAAACATCTAAGGGTTTATGATAGATTTAACACATAAAATATAAGATCCTTGAGAACATTGCTTTAGAATTTCATCAACATGTATTCTAACCCAATACTACTTATCAAATCCTTATACAGAACATATCCACCAAGAATCCCCATTTAAGATGTTTTGAATGCTTTGTGATACCAAAAGAAGAAGAATAGTTACTTTATTTCGATCAAACCATTGTAGTAGATGTCATGGATGCCATTCAAGCTTACTCACACGCTACACGAACGGATCTAATCACATTTGATGAAAATTCAAATATTAGCCATCGATCCTTCAGCTTGGTGAGATCACCAAACAACTTCCTTCAAAGAAAACTGACATAGTCTCCATCATGGCAATAAATGGCCCACCATACTACTTGTTGCCAAGAGGATCCATGTGGCTCGTGCCTATGATATCACAATCAATAAAGACCTCACAAATTTTGATCACGCGATGGTAGGAAACCATGAATCTCAACCATCGGCAATCCTATTCATTCAACACAGTCGCCAGCCTTGTTATTAATCATCGAGCACCTTTCTACCAAGATTATAACATCTTTGTTGATTTAAAACACGTGCATCTTATAACTGCTTTAGTAACTTGTGGCATAATGTATTAAAGAGGCATCAAAGTATTTATCATTCCTTTGGCTTCACTGGATGAGACACGTAGCACTCACCCATGATATTGTGATCAATAAAGACAGTGTGGTGGGGTCATCGTGGGATGGCAGGAAAAGGTTGAGATCACATGATGATTGATCTACGACCATGCAAACTTGTCCCTCTACAAAATAAAAACATTTATTAGGGGAGAGGGTCCAATATTCATGCAGGGTCCAATAGTCGTGCACTGAATTGTGATGATAATACCCAGTCTTACCACATATTTATACTATATATTGTAAATAAACAATCCAAATGTAAATTAAAAAAAAACAAATGTTGATAAAAAATGGACCCATACTTGAACACATGAGAACCTCTAAATGTTATATGAAAAAAACATAAATACATTCATGAACAAGTGAAATAAGTATTTTTTTGTTTCAAATAAAATATCACAACTCTCCACTATAAGTATATCATTTAAAAAATAAAATGCTCATTTAATAAAATAAGACACTCATTTAAACAAGTATTGTTATCATACTAAAAAAATATTGTTCTTGTGTGTACAACAATTGGGGTAGTAATGTACAAGCATTGGATAATTTTATATTAATAGTTTGTCCTATCACAAATATAAGAGGTGACCACAATAAATAACATGTATTTTCCCATTAAATGTGACGGATTTTCAAAAAAAATTAGTGTTCAACTATTGGTCCATTTTTGTTCAATATAAGTTGTATTTTAAAGAATTATGTGTTATTTTTATAACAACAAATAGATTTTTTGTGTTCAACTATTAGTCCATATGTGTTGAATATAAAAGGTAGAGATATCAAAGATTTATGGTTATCAATAACTATTTGGTCCACTTAGGTTGTATATTAATTTTAATTTAAATAAAAATATCATATTCTACAAGAAACAAATGATTATTTTTTTGGTTCAAGTATTGGGGGTTCCATGATTAAGTTTTGGTCGAACCTTTAAAAATTCAAATTCTAGACACTTCTCAAAAGATCTATCAATGCGGCGAGTTGCATGATGAGTCATGCCTCCAAACCTTAGTTATAGATAAATAAGAGACCAGTCTACATTTCAAAAAGAAAACAAAGTTTCTACAATATTCCAGTCAATAGCTACATGCTGAGAAAGTTAACCTGCATGACTACTGGGCCCTCTCCCCTAAAGGAATAAGGGGACATCACTAGGTTGACAACAAACAATGACATAAGTTTTTTTCACAAGGGAACACAAGACCAACAAAAGACTTAGGAAAAAATAAAGTCAGGCGAAGGAAATAAAATGATAAAACAAAAGGGGGCCTAGCCTAGACAAAGTGATGGGGCTTGAGTTGTTTTAAAACCTTCCCAAAAAGTAACGGCCAAATAGATCCCATCCAAGGTGTAAGATTAAAACTAGGGTTTTACATGAAGATGAAGGTAAAACCTCATCCTCGGGCTTTTCCCAATCACCATAGATGACTAGAGACACAAGGTAGGATAAAATAGAACACAAAGAACGAAACTTTGAAGTTGCATCACTAACCATAACCCTAAACTCTAAACCATTAACCCTTAACCCTTAAACCACAAACCATTAAACCCTCTACCCTCTCTCTCTCTCAAGTCTCTCCCTCTTACCCCCTCTCCCTCTCTTAGGTCTCTCTCTCTCTCACTCCCTCTATCTCTCTCCCCTCTACCCTAAACCCTAAACCCTAAACCCTTAACCCTTAAACCCTCTACCCTCTACGTTTAACCCTCTACCCCTTATCTCTCTCCCACTCCCCCTGTCTTTCCCTCTCTCTCAAGTATCTTCCCTCCTACCCCCTCTCCCTCTCTTAGGTCTCTCTCTCTCTCCTCCTCTGTCTCCTCCCCTCACCCTTGACCTCTGCCTTCTACCCTCTACTCTCTGTCTCTCCCTCCCTCCATCTCTCTCTCCCTTCCCGAATCCCTCTATCTCTCTCCCCTCTACCCACCAGCCCTAAAACCTTAACCCTTAAACTTAAAACCACTTAAACCCTCTACCCTCTCTCTCTCTCTCTCTTAATTATCTCCTCCTACCCCCTCTCCTCTCTCCCTCTCTCGAGGTCTCTCTCTCTCTCACTCTCTCTATCTATCTCCCTCTCTATATTAACCTAAACATAGCAAGCCCTTAACCCTTAAACTCTAAATCCTTGAGCCCTGCCCTCTGCCCTCTCTCTCTCAAGTCTCTGCACCTCCTACCCCTCTCCCTCTCTTGGGTCTGTCTCTCATCTCTCGTTGGATCCACTCTGTGTAATGTCCCCTCTGCCCATGTAAACCCTAAACCCCCTAAACCCCTTAACCCATAAACCTAAACATTTAAACCTCTACTCTACCATTAACCCCTTTCTCCTATATCTATCTCCCACTCCTCCCTCTCTCTCTCTCCCAGAGATCTCTCCCATCCTAACTTCCCTCCTCTCTCAAGTATCTCTCTCTCTCTCCCCTTCCTCCCCTCTACCCCCTCTCCTTCCTCCCAACTCTCTCTCTCTCTCTCTCTCTCTCTCTCTCTCTCTCTCTCTCCTCTCTCTCTCTCTCTCTCTCTCTCTCTCTCTCTCTCCTAAGTCTCTCACTCTGCCCTTAGCATGTTGGGGTGGCGGGAAATAGCTTTCAAAACCATGAAGACCCGCAGGGATCAAACAAAAAAATACCTTCCAAACAAAATATGCAAAACAAATGTATGCAATTAACTTCAACAAGAAAAAGTTGCAGAAGAGAGAAAAATTTCAAGAAGATATGAAAGCTACATATATTCTCCCATTAATAATTACAATGAGATCAATCCTTATGAAAGGAGATCAAGAAACCCTAAAAAGGGAAACCCTAGTGTGCACACTTAATAATTAATAAATAATTAATTATTAATGTGCCTAAGTTTAGCTTAAGTAACTAAAGTGATAAGTGACGTAATTAATTAAGCAATATGATTAAATTAATTAAGTAAAACAACTTATTACTCTAACACCCCCCCTTAAGATGAACTTAGGAAGTAGCTAAAAACACTAAGGAAAAGATGCATGAAAGCAAAGATGGGTCCTGGCAAACAAGGCCAAGTAAGGTACCCATGTACAAATAGAAGATCTCTATAAAGTGGAGAAATAGAGAAAACCTTGTAGGAAAAAAAACTCTACTCCAAGAAGAGATCAAAGAGCGATTGAAGGACTGAAAAGTCTCCAAATCAAGGAAATGTCCTAAAAAACAACATGTAGAACATCACAGAAGCATGAAGAAGCTACAAACTCTGTCAAAAGATGACTGCTACATTGCCAAAGAACCTCCTCTGAAGATATCATGATCAAGATCAAGAAGACAACAATCTGCATGAGTGCCCCCAACAACACTACTTGAATCTGATGGAAAACAAAGGAAAAACATTTGGAATGAAGATACAGATGGCACAAGTACCAATAGTTTGAAAAACACTGATCAACTGAAGATGAAGATTCCTTCCAAGGTGAAAACCAAGGAAGCATTAGCACGAATAGTATAATACCCCCCATAATGCTGACTAGGAGAGCCTGATAGATCCTTTCAAATGTTGTGTAACACCCTGTAGTGCATGAAGGAGAAGAAAAAACATCTAAAAGTGCACAAGAAAGCACCTACAACTGAAAAAGTGGTGTGCAAAATAAAGCACAGATACATGAGGCTGGAATCATATGGATCCACTATCATCATGGAGGGACACTCACCGGACAAAGGTGTGATGGAAAAAAAAAGGCACTACACAACCCCCTCATGGCACTTCATAATATAGTGCAAGTACAAAATATGGCACAACCTTATGTGCAAAATCCCCAAAAACATATACAAGAGTGTGGTACTTTATCTTAGTGTGTTTACATATAAGAGTGCTTACAAATGATGATCATAATATCATTAAAAAACATAAGGCTGGAAATACATGAATAACAGCCAAAAATGAAGCAACCCATGCAAATGAGAAGTTCCCAAGAGCTAATATGTCCGGGTAATTCACCAAAGTGTGAAAACACAGAAAACTGAATAAAATATACCTAGAGCAAATTCTGGAAAAATTGCATGGATGGAACTGAAGAGCTCTGAAATATGGTTCCAACGCTGCTAAGATCGCAAAAAATGGAGAAACTGATCAAAAGTTATGAGCTCAGGATTGAAAATAGATCCTCTGACTTCAATTGGCTATAGAATACACTAGCAATAGAAACAAGTGATGAAACCCATACCATTGGAAAGTTAATGGAAGTAGCTTTCTGACAATATCTTGTTTGCCAAAAAATGATATTGTATGCCCAAGTTATAGCCTCTGGAAGAAAATAGCTCCGAAGGGGAACAAAAACCAGTGAGGCATTAAATTTGACGGTCATATGACCATCGAAGCAAAACTCATGGCTTAAATTTGATGGTCAAACGGTCATCGGTGCACTTGCATAATTGGGCTTATTTTACAGAAAATTATTTTTTTATATTAAAAAAAATAATAAAAAAATATTTACAATAAATAATTAAAAAATTTATGGGCCTTTGTACTGCCGATGGTGATACTGTTAGACCGTCGGTCGGCTGTAAGGCTGCCGGCAGCTAATAGTACGCCATCCAGCATACTTTAGGGCCCACCGGCCTGCATACGCAAGTACCTACGGGTACCTTAAAAAAAATACCCTCTTTACTTTTAAAAAAAAAAAATTCATGCCTTTTCAATAAAGGCTTTTGAATGAAATTTTAAAAAAAAAGATTATTTTTTCAAAAAAAATTTAGGGTATGAAAAAATTTGACAATTTTTTTTTGATACCTCAATCCGCGTGCAGACGGTGAGCAAGGCCATACAGGTAATTTTTTTTTCCTTAGAAATCAACTAGATCAAATATGGGCGAGTTTATAGTCAATCTTTAGGTTTTTGGATGCTCCGGATGCAACGGTGAGGTCCATTTAGGCTCAAAATGGTCCAAAAAATTGAGCAACCCCTAGATCTAGTAAAAAATCCCTTTCTTCAAACCCTCACAGATCTCACAAACGGAAGCCAATTTTGACGAAACAAAGGCCGATCTTGACTATCCTAATAGCTCTAGATTCAATGGAGAGATTTGATTCATCCCAAAATGCTTCTAAAAACTTCCTCCAAAATTTGCAAAGAAAGCAAAGGGGATTCAGATCTAAAGCCTGCAACCCTTGTTGAAGAAGAAAACCTCATAAATCGAGAAGGGGTTTGTTGAATCCACGATATGATGCCATGTTAGAATTGTGAAACAAGCACAAAACCATGAGCCACAAGATCTAACACAAACAAATACACCTTCCACGCAAGAGATCTGCAAAAAAATGTATGCAATTAACTTCAACAAGAAAAAGCTACAGAAGAGATAAAACTTTCAAGAAGATATGAAAGCTACAGGTATTCTTCCATTAATAATTACAAAGAGATGAATCCTTATAAAAGGAGATCAAGAAACCCTAAATAAAAGCCTAAAGGGAAACCCTAGTGTGCACACTTAATAATTAATAAATAATTAATTATTAGCATGCCTAAGTTTAGCTTAAGTAACTAAAGTGATAAGTGACTTAATTAATTAACCAATATGATTAAATTAATTAAGTAAAACAACTTATTACTATAACATAGCCCTCTACCCTTAACCCTTAAATCCTTAAATCCTCTACCCTCTATCTCTCTCCCACTCCCTCCCTCTCTCTCTCTCTCGACTCCCCCTCCTACCCCCTCTCCCTCTCTCAGGTCTCTCTTGCTCACTCACTCCTTCTATCTCTCTCCCCTCTACCTTTAACCCTAAACCCTAAACACTTAACCCTTAAACTCTAAATCCTTAAACCCTCTACCCTTTATGCTTAACCCTCTACACTCTATCTCTCTCCCACTCTCTCCCTCTACTCTCCTCCCAGGTCTCTCTCTCTCACTCCCTCCTCTATCTCTCTCCCTCTACCTTTAACCCTAAACCCTAAACCACATTAACCCTTAAACTCTAAACCCTTAAACCTCTATCCTCTATCTCTCTCCCACCCCTCTCTCCCTCCCTTTCTATCTCAAGTCTCACCCTCCTACCCCCTCTCCCTCTCTCAAGTCTCTCTCTCACTCACTCACTCTTATCTCCCTCCCTTCTACCCTTAACCCTCTACCCTCTATCTCTCTCCCACTCCCTCCCTCTCTCTCTCACTGAATCCCTCTATCTCGCTCCCCTCTACTTGTTGGTTGTTTTTACTGTAACTAGGTTGGTCTTATAATTTACCTATGGAATTTCCAATTCCAATCAAGGGTTGTTCGAAGGACCTAGACCAACTAACGAGGATTTTAAAGACCTCCTACACTTGGGGCTCTACAAAACTCGGGAGGGTGATCCCTTAATGTGTTTACAACCTCTACACCATTATCATAAACAACATTAACAACAACAAATAATATCATTTAATAGGTCAACATAATAGCATAATACTAAATAGAATTGGCTATTCATCAATAATATCAACTATTTGGAGCATGAGATAACTACAACACATTCCATAGTGTAAAATAGTCATTGATTTTCAATTTGTAGCAAGCACTAGGTAAAGACAAACAAAATATTGAGTGATAAAAATTAGTACAACTTACATCAGTGCCATATATCCATTGAGGGAGTCAAATTCGTAAACATTTAAGGGTTTATGATAGATTTAACACATAACATATAAGATCCTTGAGAACATTGCTTTACAATTTCATCAACATGTATTCTAACAAAATACTACTTATCAAATCCTTATATAGAACATATCCACCTACAATTCCATTCAAGCATTTTAATTAATTCCTTGAATTAAAGCCAAAACAAAAATCATACACACCACAAGAGTGAGATGAATGAGACAACCCTTGATTATCTTATTCAAAATTCAGATATGCATGTACAATGGAGAGACACGAGTTTGAATTAATCATTTTAATTTAAATACCAATACTGTCATAAAACATCAAATCCCCATGAATTCAAAACCGAAATTGCATTTTCCTTAAAACCATCAAACTTTACAATTTTCTCTGCAACTCTACCGAGACTTGACCAAAAAATATCTAACTTGCTAACCCGTACTTTTGGCCTTGAAATCCTTCTTATAGAAAATGAAGGAACAAACAAGCATCAGGCCAGAAAGTACCTCTCATTTCACATGCTTTTCTTCACAAAACTCTTGATGACAGCAGCTATACCTTCTATATTTCTCATCCTATTCCCTATTCATGCATCATACAATTACAACAGTATCCATGGGGCCTCTTACAAAAGCTACAGTAATAAAAAAAAGTGTAAGAGCCCCTTTATATCATGTGTGGACTACAAAACCCTGAAAAATAGGGTAACTAGGTTGTATGCAAAGAAATGAAGCTTTCTAACTCAAATCAATGCCTTAAGCCCTCAAATAAGATTCAAATCAAAGCTAACAAATATCTTCAGGACCTAGAATTGATTTCATATCAAAATATGGCTGCATGTGACCGTATAGTGCTACATAACAGGAAAAATATAGAATTTTGAAGAAAAACATAGATTTTTGAATGTCAAGATCTTGTATTTTAAATCCTCAACCATCAACAACCATTATAATGATCACTTTATGCCTTTTAGAGGCCTTTACATGTGAACCATTGAACAACCACCTCTACAAATGACTTTTTTAATTTTTTTGATCACATGAAACATAAAACACACTAATTTCAAGGTTGTTAACATCACTATCGAAATATTTTAATTTTTTGACCTTTCAAACATTAAAAAGTACATCATTAAATTCATTATATAATGGCATAGAAATTAAAAACATCATGAATTAATTATGTAACCACATAATTCAAATATAATTGTATCAAGAAATTAATATCAAATAGATAATATAATCCCATAACTCATACATTTCAATGTCATTGATCTTCTTCTTCATCCAACTCTTTGTCTGTATCATCTGATCCAGATTTGACATTGTAAGGATTTTTCATATCATCATCATCATCATCAATATCAATTTTGATAATTTCATCATCCACATGGATATTATCTTCATGAACATTAACTCCTACATCATCATGATCTAGTTCCTCCTCTTCAACATCTTTGTCGGGGACATCATCAATTAACTGTTGATCTTGATCATCATCTACATCATCTTCTAGTTCTTTGGTATCTTCTTCTTCCTTGACATTTATACTTTACCAGCCTTCCTCTTGGATCATTTCTACAACAAATGACCAACCTGGTTTACCTAGAACCTCTAAGTAAAATACCTGCTCACATTGGCTTGGAATAACATAGGGCTCATTTCTAGCTCGTTCGATCAACCTTGTATTAACCATGGTAAATCCATTATCATGTTCAATAATAGTTCTCTCAAGATCATTTTCATTCAATCGTAGCCTGTACCATAGGACGACGAACAAAATTAATCTGAAGGACTTAAAGTCGCACTCAAGTATATCATCCAAAATCCCATAGTATAGATTTTGAGACTTTGGATGTGTCACTTCTAGATGAGAAACGTGGTCCCACGAAGAATGCGGTTATGCAAGAGTACAAAGTTTTCTTCATGTCATCAACATTTTTATTTGAAATTTATGTGACCATTGCACCACATAACCTTGTGATTGTTTTCTACAATATGTCAAACATGTAAAAATTATTTGCAATATTGTCGGGTTGATAAACATATATTTATTCTTGGCGAATAATACAAAACAATCTCAACATATATATACATCAATATACTTGAAAATAATTAAATAATATGAGTGATTAATATATTTATACATACTTGTTTATCTCTTAAATCATATGCTAAATCAATTTCCCTTTGTGTAACATTGGAATCTCCATTACGATGAGCTTCTTTAACCAATGAAGCCACACCTCCCCATGTTAATGCATGACTATATTTTTGACATCGTTCAATCCATACCGTCATCCAATCAAGATTGTTTGCGACGTACAAATGTATTGCATCCCACTCTCTGCCAAGCGTATCCAAAAAAATTTGGGGGTCACAAATGACGTATAATTAGTTAAATATACATAGTATGACCTTAATTATAATTGATTTATATAAAAAAGATTAAAAATTAAATAAGTATAATAACACATAAAAACCATATGTAAAATGTATTCAATTAATCTCCATGACCATCTTATAATTACCTCTCTTTCCTCAATCTACCTCCCATCCAAGTACTCTCCTTGATTTGTTAATGGAGTTGGGATCCCAAATGTGATCTACATGGATCTTTGTTGTTGTTGCAAACTTAGGAAGATATTCACTAATGTACACCATGATCGGGTATACCATATATCCCTCACCATAGAACCCTCGACATGTGCTCTTTGTCTACTTAAAGAGCCTTCAAAAATTTCAAGTGACTCTCAACCATCCACATTGACCTTGTGTGTACAGGTCCACACAATACAACCTCCTCAACTTGGTGTATGAGATAGTGTTCTTGTGCATTGAAAAATGTCGAAGGTAGACACTTTTGCATTTCACACATTAGACGAGGAATTTTTCTCTTCCAATAATTTATATCTTCTTTATGGATTTCTTTAGATGACAGCCATCTACAAGTGATTCAAGGCACAAAGATATTAACAAGATTTAAAACAAAAATATATAGTATATTACATAACAAGTAAAACAAATGTCAATTATAAGATGTATACAACGAATTGAACAAATATCGCTACTTACCTCAAGTATTTTCCAAGATCATATATAACTTGCTTGACATTGTTGTCAAAGTTGTCTAGTAGAGATAGAGGTAGAATGTACTGCAACAATTATAAAATGATCTTTTCATTATTTTTCCAAAAGTAGTAAACAAAATACACTGAAAATTACATGTATTATACAAGTGTATATAATATACTAGAATAATTACCTTAATGAAGGTATACCAATCATGCATTTTCATCCCTGACCCAATTCACCTTTCTTTGTTATTATATTGTTTATGTTTGTAGCAAATCCTGTGGGAAATCGAATTTTTTATATGACTTCATTTATAGCATTGCTTTACTGCTATGTTAATAACCAAGGAAGGGAACTTATATTAATTTGGTCTCCATCGCTATTTAATTGAATTACATTTTTCATTGCATGATTGGCTTCCTGAATGTCACTACAAGATTTGACAATTTTTTCTTTGTCATTCCTTCCATCCAATATTTTCCATAACTTTTTTGTTATATTATTTTCGATATGCATTGTATCAAACAAATACACAATTTTTAGCTACTCATAGTAGGGCAACCTCCTAAATTATCTGGGATAACTTTTCAATCCCTATGGAAGTCGACCATTAATGCCTTGACTACCTTCATGAAGCATATAAGTAAAACAAATTAACAAAGACAATCATTATCAATTACAACATGAGTAAACACAACATAATATAAAAATATAAATTTAAAACATATCATTTATGATAGATAAACAATTTGATCCGATGTATAACCTTGATGATTCATTCTATTATATTCCAACTTCCATAGGCAAGGTGTCATTCTTCATGGTTTTGATGTAGTCTCATCTTTCCCATTGAAAAGATGTTTTTCGCTAGTTCGATACTTATGATTTCTATGGAGGAAGTGCCTATACTCATCAAACACCTGCTTTCCTAAACTTGTTGAATGACGAGATTTCATCTTTGGACCACAAATTGGACATGCATATTTTCCATTTGTTTGAAGACCTACAAGATTATATATAATTGGATTAAATATGTCAATTTTTATAATTATATATAATGAATAGATTATTTTAAAAACATGCATGATATCTACTTCATAAAATTAAATATTGTTAAAGTGCAGTCAAACGTTATAACATACCACAAAAATGTGTTAGCCTTGGGACATCATGAATTTTCCATACAAGCATTGCATGAAATTGAAATTGTCTTTGTCCTATTGGTCTAGAGATGTCATACATAGTGACACCATTCTATAACTTTAGTAACTTGTCGATAAGAGGCTTGATATATACATTCATATCTTTAACTTGGTACTTACCTAGTTGAATGAACATAAACATTATATAATTATTATAACCATTTTACTGCAATCTATATAAATTAATGTATATGACTATTGAATGAAAAAAATATAAGTCATTATGCAACAAATAAGACAAATGAGATGCTACTACGTTAAAGAAATTTGATGTAAAAAAATACCTAGAACAATCATTGACAACATTATGTGCTCCCTCTTTATTGAAATCCATGGAGGAATGTTATTGTTGATAACAAAAACAGGCCACACTAAGTAAATATATCTCAGCTCTCCAAATGGATTGACGTTGTCTGCTCCCAATGAAAGCTTGAGATTATGAGGTTCTTCTTTATAGTTTGGCCATTTTTCCTCCATGTCCCTAAATGAAGAACCATCCACAGACATTCGAAGAATGTCATCTCCACTTCTATTACATGCATGGTAATCCATAAATTGTGCTAAGCTTTCACACCTAAATAATTGTTGCATATGTGGAATAATGGGAATATAACGAAGAACCTTACGAGGCACCCTTTTTGTTAGTTGATCTATTTGATATCTACTGATATGACATTCTAGGCATTTTTTTGCAAATTCTTGTTGTTTATGATATATAATATGATCATTGGGACATGCATATATTGCTTGATACTCCATTCCAATATCTTTCATAATGCCAGATAAATCTTGGTATGAGTGAGGTAAAATATTTGATGGTGGTAACAAAAAGTCACCAATCAATCTACAACAAAAAATAATTTGTTAATATAAAGAATATTAATGGTACATATTTCATCCTCTATTTACTAGTGATAAACTAACAACAATTAAAATAGATAAATAAAGATGACATATATGACATACTTTAACATCTATGAGATTGCTATGTTTAACCATTCATAACCTTCAAGTTCAACAGCAACAATACAACAAAGATAAAAGTTGTTTGGGAGCCTTCATAAAGGGGCTCATATGCCTTCTCAAGTACAAGTAAATCATGAACATCATCAAAGTCATCTTGATCATCATGATCAACTCTAGCACTAAATGTGTCATGGATCAATGTATCTGTACCATCATCTTCAATTGTGTTTTTTGGCACATGATCATCTTCTTCTATAGGATCATTAACTTCAACTTTGATATTGACAGTTCCATGTTTATCTGCTTGCAAAACCACATTCTTTGGGCCATGATAATCCATATCATCGCCTAGGGGCACCTTTATAATAATAGACACAAATAAACCATGATCATGATCAAGTGATTATATATATATAATGTTAAAACAATATAAACATTTACAAATTAAATCAATATAAACACATATAATGAACAACTTACCAATGGACGATAATCATGCCCCCCTTCAATGTGACCATGCTGCCTACAATGTTTCTCAGTTGTTGTGATTAAAAGTCATCTCGTCTTTAAGCCCTTGAAATTATTGCAAGGACAATAACATTTCCCATCACCCTTTCTTTTCAATCTAGCCCACAATCTATCAAGTGTCTCTTCATTTTGTTCTAGACTAATATTATCTGACATGATTTTTTGCTTTAAAGCTTGACTATTTAGATCTTCAAAAAATATCAAACTCACACTCCAATAATTTTTATTCATAGATAGGTAACAAATCTAATAATTCTGATATTTTACACCAAAAAAATTTGGCATGCACCAGCCCCTGCAAAGAGAAGATAGTTTGAAGTTAATGACCCCAAAAACACTTTAAAATGCTAATTCCAAAACTTATTAAATTCTAATTTACTATGATTTCCAATCGTTAAAGACTCCTAAAATCAGAAATTGAACTTGATACAAAACTTCTATTGATGGGTAGCAGGCTAGTAAGAGCAAGTGACCCATTCCTAAGGAGCAACAAGTTGGAATCATCATTGCTAATGTCAATACGGATTTATCCTTTTAGTTAAAGATGCAATGTGTCACTTCTTATGAAGAGCTTATCCCTAGGGCCCTCAACATTGAGAGAGCCCTAATCACGCTGGGAAGCACACACTAGTAGAATTTGGCAAATAAATGACTAGGTGACTAAAAATTTTGTCACAACAACTAAAAATGACTAAATTCTACTCATTTTTTGCAACTCGGCTATAAATGAGTAAATAAATTACTAGTTTGGTCATTGATTAAAAATTATTTAGTCACACAAATAAAAATGACTAAATAGTTAGTGATTTATTTAGTCACAATCCATTTGAATAAATCATTTAAGGAATCAAGAATATAGCCCGCCAAAATACTCTAAAACTTTAATAAACATACCCTAAAACTTTTGTCAAAATCTTATTTTTAAGTGTAGCCCACCAGAATGGAGTTTTCATTTTAATAAACATACTCTAAAATGTTCGTCAAAACATTATTTTCAAGCATAGACCACCAAAATGGAGAAGTGTTTTCGTAAAGAATGACAAACAACGGTGAGTAGATGTGCGTGAAAGGAGGCATAATTCATTGCTACTTATCTCATTCTGCTCTGCTCAACAAATCTTACATTGTTCCTACTACTATTTGTAATCTAGGTATTTACTTGACATATATTTGCATAATCTCAAATTCTTTAGAGGCTTTTGAAGTATCAATGTATCCTATATAGGTTTAGAATGATTTATTTTAATTAAAAATAAATAAATAATGTATTTCCCTGTAATTAGATAATGTGGAGATCTCTAAATCTGCCCCAACACACTATCCTCTTTGGCATTGTATTCATTACTCTAGCTACTAGGGTTTTGCATGTGACATCTTTAATATCTTCATGACCGTGGCTTTTAAATAGATCTCAGTCTTTGCTTTAATCCTTTTCATGGTAACCCTTGAGTTCCATAATCCACCTTCAATCTCTTCTAAGAACGTGTCTTAAGCTAGATTACATAGTATGCATATAAAGCAAGTCCTTCATACCTTCCATTGTTCCAAACCACCACTCACTTTGCTTAAAATGTTGCCTCCATAAGCACAATATGTTTTAAAATCATGGTTGCCCAGTGATTGACCATTAAGGTCACCACTTTCATCATGAAGATACAATGAGATTTTTGTCTTCAAACTCAAGGCATTATGGAAGATAACATTTGAATTGTTTGTTGTGTCGATTCAATTTTCTTGCACATTTACTACATTGCTAACTTCCTTTAAGACTGGTATTGCACCCTCAGCTACAATCTCAAACAACTCACTCACTATCACTTGAAGATTCCTTTCATGAGCATCCTTCTATAAAATCAAACTATGCCCTATAGACTGCCTACTTACTACAGGGATTCATTGTTTCATGGTATTGTAGTTCTTAAGATCCTTCAACCTTATTGACACTACTTCACAGTCCACAAGGTATTATTCACTATTCTCTCATCTTTGATGAGTCTCAAAACACTGCTCAAACATGCAATCCACTACCTCCATTATACATTAATGGCTAAGAAGAAACATTGAACCTATGATTACCACTGTTACTTCATTTGGATAGTCATTCCCTAATTGCATTTTCCTTGTCTAACACTACCAAAAATTTGAAAAACCCTTAAGGTTAGCAAGGGGGTAAGGAAATCACTATTAAAATCTCCACTTTACTATGCAAGGTTTGAGCTTTATTATCTTGTCACTCAGCCTCTTTTTGACTATCACATCTCAAGTGACTATCATTCTTCTTCTGTAGATTGCATTTACAAATGTCACTAAGCTACATAGTGTGCTTTTATTGTCTACAATCTTTAGATTGCAAGATTTTGTTATTACCTACAATGTCTCAATCTTTCTGGTATTGCAACCTCACTAATCCACTATAGTTATTGTTTATGTTTCTATGGAGGCCTAGGGTTTGTACCCTAATCATGCTCTTACCAATGCTTCTATTGGTATTAAAAAATAACCTTAAATCTTGGGTCAGAAAATTAGTTGTCTTGACAAACTTGTGGTATGATCTTGGATTGTATTCTAGAGTGTGTGGGGAGCTTGTGTTTAATCATTAAGGTATGTAAACCTGATCAGGGAAATGTATCGTATATAGCATGGGTCTTGCTTTAATACTTTCTATAATGGTTATTAGACAATCACATTATTATAGTTTGTGGTAACTCAAGATTGCATTCAAGTATGTAACAAACTTGGTTTGTAGTTTAAGCTATACACTTTTAAGTAACATTCATAAGGTTTAGAAAATCTTGATCACTTTCTAGAATAGCCCATTAAACATGTGTTGTTCTTGAATGCACTACATAATTGATATAATACAACCACTCTACATATCAACTAGAGTTATAGGATCTTTATTGCAGCAAGAGGTAATCACTCTTTGACCATGTTATAATTACATCCTAACCTGTTAAACTTGAGGCAACCTGAATGCACCCAATGATGATTGACACCTACATTATACAACCTGAATTGACTACATTATATGAGTGCCTCCATTTCTATCACAACATAGCCACATTAAACTTGGGTCACGCATGAATGCATCCTATATTTTTTATAGCACAATTGTGCCACATGACCGAAAGAGTTATGGATCACATAATTATATGAACAAGAATTTGTTCCTTGGTTATGTTCTTATGGTGATTCCACACAACAAAATGTGAACATGAAATTCTCAAAACCCTAAACCTCTAAAAATGAAATATAATGACATGTTGCTTTAAAATATGATTTTCAAACCTAGAAGTACAAATCCGACTTCACAACTAAATTCTTCAAAAAGACAATGAATACCCTCAACCTGGTGATATCTTCTTGAATTTTTTCTAATTTTTCTCAAGAAAATCATCCTTAGTTCTCCACAAAATGTCTCAAGTAGAGAAAAACACTGTTGCAATAAATCAGCGAACTCGCTTTTCTTTATGTCAGCCACAATTTGATTTTTTTCTATTTTTCATGTTTGTCAAAATTTCGACAAAACTAATAGTCAAAATTTCAGCGAAACCCAGCTTCATTGAAATTTTGATGAACATCAGGGATAAACTTTCAAAAAATTGAAAATTACATATCAAATTTTACAAGTACCTGAAGATACATTAAATTATACATATTTTGTCAGACATTTTCATCAAGTTTTGCAGTCAAATAAGTTAGTGTAAGAAGCCATCACCTGCAGATAGCTGTCCTCAAAAGAAAACTAATAAGCCTAAGGGGACTCATCCTATTGGGACAAAAAGAGAAACTTAGAAAACCACCCATCCTGCAACAAAAAAGGAGAAGCCAAAGAACCCAAATCATCCATAGAGAACTTTAGCAACAAAAACTCAAACAACCCACTCTGCTTCAGCACATAGACAACATGGACAAACTATAAATCCAAGAGTATCCATGGTCTAGGATTAAAACACGAGGACAACCTAGCTAAGAGAAGAATGCCACAAATTATCTAAATATATTCCAATACAAAAATAGCCTTCAACCAATAAATCACTAATAGAAAAGAGCCTAGAGCACACATTGCGGCCAAGCAAAACTTCAACAGTGATCTCAAATCCAAAAAATCTAGCTCCATCACCACATCAATAAGAATGTGAGCAGAGAACCCATCTGAAGAGGGAAAGCCAGAAAAAACCCTAACCAAAGAAAATAACTAGGGAAGCAAAATAAGAATGACACTCAGCCCAGTCAAAAGCACCCCACCAAAAATAGGGGAAATAAATATAACCATCAACTCTAGTAGAATATTAAGAGCACCCACAACATGATGACACAATGACAGCCCATCCTAAAAGATGAGATAAAACCCCAAGAGGAAAAAATCCAAGCGATCTTTTGAGAGAAGAAGCAGCCGCAACCCAAAAGGGAAAAGGGAAAAACCCATACAAGAAGGAAACTAAGAGACAATCAAACCATTAAACATCCAAGCAACCCCAACACACTAGTCAGAGCCAAAGATAGGCCAAAAATCCATAGTTCCAATGAATGGGAAGCACCACTAGAATGCAAGAGGGAAAGTAGTGCCAACCATTAAACACCCAAGGCAAGAGTAGCTAAAAAGATGCCACCAAATAGACATTCGAGAGGGGCTAAGGGAAACCAAGAAGAACCCAGAAAGAGAGTAGGCCAACAAAAAGAGGACCCAATTCATCCCATTACACCCAATAGGACCATAAATAAGCCCATCCTCCAACCAAAACTTCTCAGAAAACCCAAAGCACACACTCACCAAGTGTAAGGAAAAAAAAGTGCTCCCCACAAAGGCCATAGCTAGACCCCTAAAGAAGAAATGTAAAGGGTAGGCCAAAAAGAAGACAAAAAATAGAGGAGAAACAACATCCCCCAACCCATTCTGATGAAGAAGAAAAATTTTCACCACCCAACTGGACAACAACAACTTGCTCTGCACCACCACCACTCAACTAGAAGAAGGAAGCAAACAACATGAAGTCATTGCAGCCCAACAATGAGATCCACTAAAAAGATGCCACTAAGTAGATAGCAGAGAGGGGCTAAGGGAAGCCAAGAAGAAACCAAAAACAAAACCCAATCCATCCCATTACACCCAATAGGACTATAAATAAGCCCATCCTCCAACCAAACCTCCTCAAAAAAACAAAAGCACATAATCCCCATCTATAAGGAAAAATAAGTGCACCCCAAAAAGGCCACAACAAAAACCCTCAAGAAAAAATGCAAAGGGCATGCCAAAAAGTAGACAGAAACTAGAGGAGTAGCAAAATCCTCCATCCTATCCTGATGAAGAAGAAAAATTGTCACCACCCAACTAGACAACAACAACTTGCTTTGCACAACCACCACTAGACTGGAAGAAGGAAGCAAACAACACAAAGTCGTCACAACCCAACAGTGTAGCAACAACTAGTCCAACCACTATTCACTAACACCTACCAACAAAGACCCATCTGAATCCTTTGCATCCTCTCCTTCTCCACCATCACTACCTCCTAGTAGTGATTCATTCGCATCCTATACATCCTCTCCTTCTCCATTTAAATCATTTCCAAAATTAAAATTCCCACCTCCTCTCCTCTTCCCGCTCCTCTCCGTGGATGAGATTATCATTCTACCATGGATAATGATCTTATTTTTCTATTTAAAGTGAATAAAGTATTCACTATTGAAAAAAAAATTATGTTGTGAAATGAAATTAAAAGTGCAGCTACAATAAAGGAAAAAATAAACAAGAGTTTTCACTGGAAGAGTTATTTTTCTCAACTATAGGGTAAATGGAGTGAAATTCTTCATGTCCACAGATATATTTTCTTTTCAAGACAAAGGTGAATTTTCTACTCTGAAACAAAGGAAAATTTTGTTGCAAAGGGAAGAGAGAAGAGAGAGGCTTTTCCAAATTGTCTCTTGTTGTTGATCAATGGGAAAGAAGCCACCATGTGTCTTCAATGAATTAACTTTAGGGCTGCTTTTATTTTCTTTTTATTCTCTTCTTTTCTCATTTGTATGGGTTCCATTTTTCTAAAAGCTCTACAAGGAAGGTAGAATCTTTGGATAAATTTGTAAATCTAGGGTGAATTATGACTATTAGTCGCTAATATAAGGTGTTCTTGTGTTCTGAATTATGCTTTCATGAATATATTTAATTTGATGACTATTTCCATGGCTAAGATGAAATGCTATTTTGAATTCAATAATCAAAGATTACTTGGGTTTTTTCATGCACATTTCTTGCATTTGAGTTACATCTGTTATTGCCTTTTGTTCATTGAATAATGTAATTGCTTTAATGAATGTTAGTGGCATTTGTTATTACCTATTGTTTAGGGGATAGTGTAATTGCTTCAACAAATGTAACAGGAGTGTTGTGTTTCAAGTGAATTTGTAAGAATGGGGTATGTGCAGGATCATGATGGGCCACAAAGTGGCGATATGATGTGTATGTGTAGGGTATGTGGTTGAGGACTATTTTTAACCAAAAATTGATGAAACAAAAAGGGTTTTTAAAGGAGATTCTCAGCGTTCCACCAATATAAATTATGCTTTACTTTGAATTTAATAAATAATTATTATTCATTTAATATTTGAATTATGACTAAAGTGTTGATTGATAGATTGATTGAAAAATATCTATAGCTTTCAAATGGTATCACATTTTTTGAATCTAAAACAGGCATCACATTCTATGCTTTGCATAATATAGGATTAAAAAAAATGAATTTCATGAAGTTTTGACCAAGTTAAGGTGGCTAGACATACAAGTTTTTTATTTTTTAAAAGTTGTAATAAAAAATTCATAATTAATTATTTACATGAAAAAAATTAAAAAAATATGCATCACATTTGGACATGAGTCGTCTACTTATATCAAAATATTATAAAAAAATATTATCATTTTATTGTGGTTAGGTTAGACGACACCTACTTTTATTTTTCCTTGAAATTTAAGTACTATTGCATTGAAATTTCAAATTTTCACCAAATAGATTTTTAAAAAAAAAATAAATCTAGCAGTTTAGAAAATACATTCAATTTGCTACAAATTTTATTTTTTACATATTTTTGAAATAATATAGATAACTTATTCAAATTTTTATGTCAAGTTGCCTAAATCTTTTTTTTTTTTAATTTTTCACCACTTAAGGGCCTATTTTTTCCATGATGATCTTGCACATACCTAATGGTTACCCGATAAAGCTTCAGTGGTCTTGTTGTCATAATGTGAGAACATTTTCAAAGATCTTCAAAACATGTCTAACACTATAAGATGAAGTGCTAGCTATATGACTCCATAGCCCTCTTCTTGGCACTGGTCAATCTTTATGCTTTTTCTATTTTTAGTTTTGTCCCAAATTATTAAGTCAAAAACCATTTCAATTCTATATTTTGAGTTATGTGTGGTATGTTCTCCATGCTGGTTGATGAAATTCATTCAATTTCATAGCCAATGTTGAATGATATTTTTTATTTCTTAGCATAATTTGGTGAGAGCATTATCTATTAAGTAATACCCTTTTAAGTTTGTGTTTAAGTCCTTAAGTCTTGCTAAAGGGTCAACCCCCAATTCTAACAAAGCCTAAAGAGAAGGGGAAATGTGTTCTAATTCCATTTCCTTTTAGTTGGACAAATCCACCATTGAGTCCAATCATTAGAAAGTGGCTAGTCTATAGGATTCATTGGATTGATCGATTTGGAACTCCAATAGATTGAAAACTCTACTAGGGAGAATTTTGAATCTCCAAGGGTAGACTGATAATTCATAGAGATATTATTTGCTAATTTGAATTTGGTTCAAATGTTGAAGAATTCAAGCCTAGAGAAAGAAATTGCTGCAATATACCTGAAAATTTCATGATCTATGGTGCTCTGCTGGTGAAAGGAACTCAGAAAGAAATTTATCTATGAAAGAACTTCATGTTGTTTGAAGTTCAATCCTTTATGAAGAGAGGTGGTGAATCTTTCAAAAGAACCTAATGACAAGGTGAAAAATGTTCCAGATCTACAATATTTCTAGTCAAGAAAATTTTTGCAGTAGTTGCAGCATTTCTAGGTATTCTTCACTTTTTCTTTTCAAGAAATTCATGTGTGAAAACCATATTTGAACGTCCTAGGAAAATACTTTAGTTCCCTATTGAGTGAATTAGCACTAACAAAGGGAAATGATAGTATAATTAAGTTTGCATACTTCTAAATTTCAATTTGTAGCCTATGTATTATGTTGGAGAACTATGTTGTTTTTAAATTTACCCACTAAATAGATCTGAGGCTTAGATGCATTTGAGTTATGCATTGTGATATTATGAGACCATGATGAATGATAGAAACAGGGTAATGAATGATCAACTATAGAGTTGAAATTTGAATTTTGAAAGAGGCATGTCAATATTCTTCAATATATGCATCCTTCCATGGTTACTAGTGCAACCATGGTTTCTGATCAGTCCCAGCCAGATTGTCAAAGAATTTTCAGCACTAGAAGGTACAAATCCATCAATATCAATGGGTTCAATGGTTACCCAAATGTCATTCTAGCTAAAGTCAAATATAAACTACCAAAATTCATTGGTGATAAGTATAAATCAACAAAAAAACATCTGCAAGAATTCAATAATGTGATGGATGATTATGAGGTAGACCATGAAGATGTAATCATGAGACTATTTGTCCAGTCCTTAAGAGGAGATGCAAGAGATTGGTTCTCTTATTTACCAACATCCTCTATCTATTCCTAGGAGGATTTCAAAGTGGTGTTCATGGACCAGTTTGGTGAAAGGATTGATCTAGTTTTAATAAGGAAAAAATTCATGAACATGGAGAAAGGAAATGATGAGTTAGTACCATCTTTTAATCTCACATTTTCAAAGATCATAAGAGAGATTACTAAAAATTACCAATGGGACCCATTCGCCACTAATGGTGAATCAATCCTACTTCTAATGAAAACTTTTGAGAATAGGTTTCTGAGTGTTGGGATCCAAAATCTTACAAAATTTTCATTTCTAGCCTCTAAGTGGGACTCATTCACCACTGATGGCGAATCAGTCCACTCCCAAAATTTTGTGAAATCAGGGACCAATCTTGTAGCACTAGATTTGAGATTGTCTGTGTGTCAGGTTGTTGGAGTTAAATCTACAAAAAAGAGACAAAATGTCTTCTCCAAGCTTGAAATAGGTTGTAGTTTACTTGATACACTTTATTGACTTCTTATCCACTTTTCAACACCTAATATCTTGTTGAATCTACATATACAAGTATGCAAACACACATGGAAAGGGAAAAAATTGTTAAGGGTTAGGTTATAGGGATTTACCTTAGTCAAATCCCACTTTGGTAATCAAACCCTTAATAAAGAAATGGAATGGAAGAGAATGACAAACAAATAACATGTAAGTTATATCAACTTACCAAACCCTTATTGAAGAAATTTGAAGATATAGCAATGGCTGCTCCAAAATACTTGATTAATGCTTGATTCAATGATGCAAGTGCTTGAATGCCTGAATAAGTGAAGTTGATGTATGGGGGTTAAAATGAGAAGAAAAACACTTATTTATAAACATTGGTGCCTTAGTAACCTAAAGATACCTCACCAGAGGCCCACATAAGGTGATTTTAAATAAAAATCTGAAAGAAATTTTGAAATATTTTGAATTTTGAGCCAAGAGGGACTCATTCAGCACCCATGGTGAATGGGTACCACCTTGGACTTGAATGTGGGTGTCGAGAATTAATTCACATTCAATTATTTTTATTTGGTTTGCATTCAAAAACACGCTTGACTAAGCCTTATAAGGGCATAAACGGGTCAAATAAAGCATAAGAAAGGTGTAAATAGTGAAATTAAGCCTAGAAAAGAATGAAATCTTGTTAGAAGACTTTACAACACTTCAATATAGGACTTGATAAATGATGAAAAGATGATTTTCAGGTGAATTGTATTTAATAGAGTCTAGGAAATTGTAGAAATGTGTTACAACACTTCACAATAGCTTCACAAGATGCCATAATTTGAATTTTAAGGACCTAATGTGAATAGTCAAGCTACATTGCAACATTAAATCAAAGCAAAATGGATCATGCATCATGAAGAAAGGCCTAAAAGACAATGAAAGTGACAAGGGGCCATTTTTCTATGGTATAGGATTTAGTGTGTCTTGATCTATTTTATGAAATCTATGATTATGGGCTAAGTGCCTTGCTGAGGAAACTAAAGCCTCGTAGCCTTGACCAGGTGCTTGATTGGATAAATATTGTTGAAGGAGCCTAGAGAAATTATGCAAAAAATGTGGTGCCTCAAAATTATGATAGCAACTAGATCTTATTGAGAAAAATCATAACATAATATGCAAAAATGAAAAGAGTGTATCAGGAAATGAAGATATGTGTTGTATGAATGAGGATGTTCACTATAATTAGCTTACAATCAACACATGTGTAGATCCATACAACAATGATGAAGGTGAAGATACATGGTATGATGAAAAAATAGATATGCATGAAATTTCTTCTTGCAATATATTTGGTGATGAAGAAGTAGGAGAGATGCAATATGTCAGTCCATGTCATGTTATGGTTAGTGAAGATAATGCAATTGTTTCTAACATCTCATCACAAATCAATGATCAAGACATTGAAGAAAAAATTTCAAGCACTTAATATGTAGAATCTAAGCATGGTTTATGTAGTGATGAATATTCTTGTGATGAGGATGTTGATGACAACCAAACTGATTTCTCTTCTACTAATTATGAATGCTCTTATAAGGATGATATACAAGTACTTTCTTCACCTAAAGAATGTAAAGACATGAATGTTCATGAAGTCACTTGTCCACAAGTGAATGATAAAATTTCACTTGAGGCATACTTGGAATGTAATTCAAGTTTTTCATCAATGGAGCATGTGAATTTTGTTAATGGTGAAGAATTTGAAGATAAGCATATGCGTGTTCAATTTTCTGATCATGAACATAATGCTAGAAATGATGAAGATGTTGATGAATGTGTTTATGTCTTTTCTTCTTATCATTTTTATATGAAGCAGAGATGGAAATGTCATCTATACATGAAAAGGATGATGAGGTTCACATTGATGAAGGGAGGAGTTCATTATTCAATACTCAAGTTGTGCATTATGAAAAAAGCATAGATATAGGATTGGCCTTATCATCCATTGATAATGTTAAACAATTTGATGGAACTTCAAATTATGTTGACATTGCAAAACGTTTTGGTCAATGTGTAGAGTAGTGAAATGATACAAATGATAATGGGTGTGATGTTAGTCAATATGAAATTGAATATGGATCTTTCTTTGATGATATTTCTTTCCTTCACAGTATGCAAATGGACATGTTTACTTTGAATGAAGAATGCATTAGTGTGAAAGAGAATGAAGATTCTAGCTCTATTTCTAGCAAGAAAGTTTCAGATAACAGTGAGTATTTGGCACATAGGTCAATATGCTTATCAACTGAAAGTGCACATGAAGTTACTAGTGCACATGAAAGTATTTTTGCTGAACCTTTTAGCCTTGAAAGTGATAGCATTCAAAAGATTCAGAGACTAGACATCTTATCAAAAACCAATTTGAAACTTTTGGCTCAAGCTTAAATTTTGAATTATCTGAATCTTTAGTTGAGACATCCCATATGGAATGGTATAGTCGTTTGAAGAATGCTATTGACATCATGTATAAACCTAAGATAGAAAACACTACTTATGCATTGGAGATTGATGTTTTTGTTGAATGCCATGATTTGAATGAAGATAAAAGTATTGTGGTTGTTGATAAATCTGATTTTCAGAATCTTGAAACACATGACAATGTGTTTGGGCTATGTTGTTTGGATGATGTCAAACTAACTTATGATGCAACCCACTTGAAGGAATTACAAATGTGTAAAAAATATTTGCTCAACACATAAGATGATTACATATTGTTTTTTCAGCTATGATATATCTCCTTTAAACATGATCATTATGAGGGTGTTAATGAATGTGAAAGACTATGTTTTCATATGGTCTCAATCACTATCCTTATATGTTGCCACTTGATGCAAAATCAGAAAACGAAGAGAGTGGAAGTGATGGGAGATATATGATTTGGTTTCCATGTGACAATGGATTCAAACAAGGAGCAAGTTTCCACTTATATGAAGGCATCTTGATACTTCTGTTTGCATAAATGTAGTCATTCATGTTGTTGTGGTTTGAAAAAGGAAAGAAAGAGTTGAGGGAGATCAGTTCCTTTATCATATTGGTTTTTGATAGAGGTAAGAATTGACTCCCCTTTTTCACTTGGTGGCTTGGTGTCACCAAATGAAGTTGTAAAAAGGAGGCTGAATAAAGGAGTAACTTGAGCATCCAATGGACTTAGCATTTGGTCTACTCCCCAAAGATCTAGAATCTTGCTATGTTAGCAGGGGGCATACATCCCCAATTTGATCCAGTGATTGAAATCTCAAATTTTACAAATTTGAAGTGCCCATTTCAAAAAAAAATCCTTTGAACACTCAGAAGTACACCTGAAAAATTAGCCTAAGTGACCTACTTTGGAAAGTCATATTTTAGAGCCAATTGATTTTTAAGCCAAAAACATTTATGGAACCACTCATGTGACATATGTGAACATGCATGTCAATTTTCATCTCCCCACGATAAGTTTTGATAGGGTTTTGAAAAGTGAAGTTGGAGGGTTTTGACACTTTTCTACTATTTGCAAACTTTTAGTTCTACAAAGTGACCTCTTGTTCAAGTTAATATTTTGCAATTGGATGATCATCATGTAAAAAATATTTTTTTTCTCCATTCTACTTACATTAATGTACTCCCTGGTCTAGTTTCAGGACCTCATGACAAGATTTGATATTTTTACCAAGCCAAAAGCAAACATAATTTGTTCATTTTTACACCTAGATTTTTGAAAACTTTTCAAGGTGGTCAACTTTGACCCCTAATATCTCTTCCAGAATGATGATTCAACTAAAACCCTCTCACAAATGTGTTCCATGTACCCAAATGAGCTTATGTTTCTAGTGGAAGCTCACCAAGAGTTGATTTGATATTTTTTTCAAAATGGCGACTTAGCTAGTTTTAATTTGTTATGAATGGCTGCAATTGCAAAAGAGTCTGACTAAGCAACTTCGATAGTGAATTTGTTTCACCTCGCTATATATTTCTCCGAGTCATGATCTATTGCATTGCATTCTTGGGTTGAATGTTTACATGCCTGCAACTTTTTATGACCTCAAGAGGTCGTTTGATTATTTCTCCAGAGTGATTCGAGGGGCAACTTGACTAGTTTTTACCATAGTTCAAATTTGCTAGAAAGAAAGTTTTGATGACAACCCAGTTTATCTTTATACTTCAGATGCATTCAGAGGATGTGTTATATAAATTCTAGATAAAACTTCTTTGAAAACGAAATTTTTTTTAGTCGGGCCCACATGGGGACCCAACATGCTTTACATAGTTTTGAAGTTTTTTAGTTTTCATAGTCACAAGTTCCTTCCAATTTAAAGTGAAGAATTTGATGTTCACATCAGACATCATGGGGTTTCCTGGTAATGTGGAAGCATGTTGAGATATCCAGGGTATTCAAGTGACATCCTTGAGGAGAAATCATCTCATGGAGTGCTATAATTATGAACTGCCTTTTAATAAGCGATGATAGTAGGGGTAGTGATGTAATTATTTAAAAGAGGAATGAACTTTTATATGGAATGCTTGGATATGAAAAATTTTGAGGATTTAATGAACATGGAATTGAGGATTCATCATGCAATATTTAAGGACGACGATAATGAATGGCTTACACAAATTTACTTGTGTTGAGGATGTAAAGAAGAACTCAATCAAAACCAATTATGTTGATATGAAAGGAGTGGCTTAAAATACTCCTAATTGGGTCACACATTGTAGGAGCTCTATATAATGCATTATGAGAAAATAGATTGGAATATTGCATATAATATGTGGTTGCAATTAAGCTACCATGAGTAATTAGGCTACTGTTGACAATATAAAATGAACTATTCATTAGATAAATAAATTAAATACTCAATGAGTAAACATGAAATGAACATCTAGAAACATTGTGGGGTTCAACCCAAAACTTTCCAACTACACTTGGTCGAAGGTTCTTAAATCTACTTCACAAAGAAATCTATTTTGTGTATTCCCAGTGAACATGGAGGGCTATATTGAGGTATGGATGAGATGCCATAGGGAACACCTATGATCAAAGGCTTTATGTGAAAGTAATCCATTCATGCAACATGAAAATCAATTTATATTGTTGTAGGAAACATAGAGGATGAAGGGCTGAATAGTGGCATTGTTGAAACTAGGTGAAGAGATACTTTACAAAGATTCAATGTACTTGAACATGCTAAAGAATTCTCAAATAGATGTAGTCTAATTGGATGCCATGATTCCAGCGTGCACCAAACACCATTTTATTGAGAAGCTTTTATAAATTTCAAGGTTTTGCACAAAGGAGGGACCCAAATGAAAAACCATCACAATGAATATATAGGGAGATCTCTATTTTCAATGCCAATCTTTGGCATACGCACAAGATGGATGTGTTGAAAATTCTTAAAAAACTTCAACATAAATGCATTTGGTATCCTTAATTTCATGTTCCATAAATGTTGTCACTACCTCTATTACTTGCACCAAAGGGAATGGAAGACTCAAAGGACTAAATACAGATTTTTGAGGGCTACCTTAAAGATTGATGGCACAGTTTTAGTATGCAATTTCATTGCAAAGCACAAGGAAATTCTACGTTGTGTTGAGGGGACAACCTAGGCCAAATGGAGGTATTACAACTTGTAAATTACAAGTAGTACTCTTTAAAAATTCTTGAACCATGGTAAAAGTTGGATACCAAAGCCACATGGGTTGTGGAGAGAGTGAACGACTGGAGAGTGTAGACATAGTGAGTAAAATATTTTTGAATGCTTTAGACAATATAAAAAAAAAAAAAGCTAGAGATTGAAGGCTGGAGGAGGTGCCATCAGATGCTAAAGAGGCTTGAGTGGTGTGGAGGGATTTAATGTAGAAAAGGGAAAACCATCACTAAGCTAGAGCATGGAAGGAGATTGGAACTCGATTGATGCTACTTATAGACTGCCAAGAACAAAATGTCGCTAGCATAGTCTGATGGGGGTGTTGAAAGAATGAGTAGATTATCTCTATGTTGTCATTGGTGTCACCATGTTGGTAGATGTTGGTATCTTGGTCCAATACTCTAAAACTAGTGCCAATAATCTACTTATCTTCTCCGATGGTTGATCTGGTATTTTTGGTGCCTCTCTAATATTCTAGATTGCATTTCTCCGCAATTGACATCTTCTAGTTGCGGTTTTGGGAAATTACTTATGGATGTGAAAGGCATGTTTTGGTGCTTGTATGATGAAGTGACATTATTCTATTGATTTCATTGAAGACTATTCCTGGCTGACTTGTTAAATTAATTTTGATATGATATGTAAACTTATGTGGAATTTATCTCTTGGTCCAAGCCAACATAATGCAATGAACTAATGGTTAATTTTCATTTCAAAAATATTTTGTGATCTATTGGAGCTAATAGTTTATCTCTTTTATAAATGAATGGAGTCTAATTAGGCTGACCTAATTGATGCTTGCGATGAAGATTGAATATATATACATATATGAATAGTATTTCTATGAAAAAGGTTGTGTGTGTAGAAAAAAGAGAAGATATAGAAGAAATAGTGAGTGAGTAATGAATGTGAAGGATTGATCAGAAAGGAAGCAGTTGATGAGCGAAGAATGAAGGGTGTAAAGTCTAAATACTGAGCATCTCCAAAACTATATCACCACATGGTAGGTGCATATTTCCAATTCATTTTTTGGTTGTAAATCCTTATTTTGTTTTGTATAATGTTGTGTTCATAGTGAGCCTCCTTATTCGACAGTGAGTCCTACTTTTGGCAGTGAGACTCTTTTGAAATTACTATCTAGTGTTAGTTAACCCTCACTGTTGTTTTTCCCTTATTGGGTTTTCCACATAAAAATTTGTTGTTAATTGTGTTAATTTAATTTTTGTTATTTGTGTTTCATGATCATATTTAATAACAAAATAGTGTGGTTAAAGAATTGATAAGTGATAAACTTTTAAGCCTAAACTTCTATGACAATTGATTCACCCTCCCTTTAATTTTTCCTGCACCTATTTAACAATTGGTATTAGAGCATTGGTTCCTTGGTGAGGAGATTGACCACTTAAGGAGGATCCTGAAGGTTGGCAGAATGGATGATAAAGGACAACTCCAAATTGCTCTTGAAGATCTTGATAAAGTGGAAAGAGAAAAAAATATCTAAAAGAGAATCTTGATGAAGAAAATGAATGTGTTTGGAAACTGAAGGAATAGTTGAAGAAATTTAAGGAAAGGCACAGAAAAGTGAATAGCTGAAACAAGAAATAATTGGACTGAAAGTGATAGTAGAAGAGAAGAAAAGGATTTAAGAATGTCTAAATACAATGGTGCAGAACAAGTCTGATGAATGCTCTAGACTTGAGCAAGAGATAGTAAACTTAAGAGTGGAACTAGAGAAGGCTAAACTGTATGAGAATAATTTCAAATCTAGCTCTAGTAGACTTGATGAATTGTTGGTAGAACAAAAACCATGTAAAGACAAAGGTGTCTTAGGAGTTGATATTGGTGAGAGTTCTAAAGATGTGAAGAGGAATAAAGGAAAGAGGAATCAGAGAGGGAATTTTGCAAGAAGACCGCTTATGAGATAGCCTAATGCGCAAAGGTACCCCTCTTTTGATGGTGTTTGGTTTTGATGTAAAAAATATGTTCATAGAGTAAATAAATGTAGGAGTAGGATAAACCACTTTTCTAGTTCTCTTTTTGGAAAATTCTTTGAATATGGGAAGTTTGGACATAAGGATAAAAAATGTACATTTCAAGTAAGGATGATCAGTTAAGTAATGAGGAACAGGTTTAATGAAGGTAGAATGAATCAATTCTTTAATGGCTACTACTATACCTCCAATAAATTTGGACACAATGCAAATTAGTGCAGAGCAAGGAATAGTGGAAGACAGTTTAATAAAAAAAGTGTGGTTTGTTATAACTGCAACAAACCTGGACATGTATCTAAATTTTGTAAGAATAAGAAAGGAAAGAAGTCTTCTTTGGAAGAGAAGAGTGAACTAGTGAAGAAGATTGACAAAGAAGAGATGAAGCAAGAGATGAATAAGATATGGAAGAAGAAAGAAGAATAGGAAAAACCTGAGATTCTTGATGTGTCTGTGCTGTCATCCAGTACAGATGACTTGTTTGGAATCTAGACCTAGGATTGTCTTAGGGGGAGTATTATTAGAAAATTATAAAAAATCCCCTATAAGAATGGTGTTTCAGAGGCTGGCACATGGTTGGAATAAGAAGAATGATTATTCAATTGTTTTGGAAAAAAACCGTAGGAAAATATGATGGCATGAGCATTTGTGGACCGAATAAGGGCTTTATGTGATATATGAAGACAACTTTTAACAACTTTTTGGTGTCTACTGTGTATAATATGTTTTTAGGATAATTTTGATGGTGTATAAGACAAAGTTTGAATTTTTTTTTGTTAAATTGTGCTTTTGAAGAGCTTGAATAGAATCCTAGAATGATTTTCGAGTGAGCCTGAAGCATTTCTAAAAGAAATTCAATGAGATTATATCAGGTAAGCTCGAAACCTTTTTTTTATTACATAAGGAAAGAAGAAAATTGAAGAAGTTTCATTGAATTTTAAGAAAGCCTAGCAATGGATAGTTGATCGAGTGGTGTCACCCCTCTGAAGTTGAAATGTGTTGAATTAGATGAATATGATCATAGGAAAATGAAAGGAATTGAACTACGGTTGAGTGAAGTTGAATTATAGAACATAAAAACCCTAGGAATAGATTTATGGAGTGAATTCTCATGGATTACAGATAAAGAGGTTATCATGTTCTTGTTGAATCATTTCAAGGAAAAAAGAATTTTTTTTTGGGCAAGCCATATTTGATCTCAAAGGAAGCAATCAAAATAATCACTAGATTATGCAGCGTTGGAGATCTCCCTAGAAAGAAAACTGTGATACACTTGCTGATTTAGTCATTAGGTATGTTGGGTGTTGGTTGTTTTTCTAGTGCACCTAAGGAGTCTCTAAGGGGTAGCCAATTCCTATGTTCAAGATCCTTGAAATGACTAGCCAACTAACAAGATTTAGTCAAAGACTGAGATCTTTTGTACTTTAGGCTTTGTGGGGCCAAGGAGGGTGTTCCTATTGTGCTCATTTGGGAATATTTTGTTATACAACACATCATTTTCAGAGATCGGTTTGAGTGAAGGATAATTATGCAACAATTACCACAAGATTGGCTAATCTTTAAGTAGATCGCTTACCCATTCATGAAAAAAAAGAAATCCTACATGATAATTGACACATACATGTGTTAAGATTAATGAATTTTAAAGTGAATTTGAATCTTGACTTTGAGTCGATCATTAGAAAACTATTTGATTAACCCTTTAGGTGAATCATTAAGGAATAGACCAATACCTTGTTACATTGGGAAATGGAGTCACATACACAAGAACCAGTAACACTGAAATGACCTTAGAATTTGATGGAATGGACTACTCTCACAATAACTTTGCATCATGGAGCTCACTCTTTTTGGTACATAACTGCTTATCAAATCCCTTATAAATAATTATAAATTAAGGACCCCATTTAAGAATTTTAATTGATCACTTGAATCAAAGTAGAAAAGGGGACATACATTCAAATAGATGTTCAAAGAAGAATTAAAATATCATTAAAATTTCATTCAAAATTCATACAAATTCACAAAAGGAGGGAAAATATATTAGAATTATTGTTTACTTATATTTATCAATCTTATCTACAAAATAATTTAAGACAATTGCACATGTTCTTCCAAAAGTTGAAAACAAGCTATCCATTTTATTCCTTCTTTTCTATTCCTAGAGTTCTACCCATATGCACCCAACTCAAAACCTGACTAGAATTTTCATCATTTAAAAATGAGCTTTGAATTCCCTTTTATAAGACAAGAAATCATAACAAGCCACCAACTCAAATGCAATTTAGATACAAAGTTGTCATGCATTCCTCATTTCAACTACATTTCACAAAATCCCCACATGACAATTTTGTTAGACATGGGAAAAGCCGAAATCATCATAGCCACCAGGAAGAAGAAAAGTACTACCAAAATCTTTTTCCATCGCCAAGTGAGCCAAAGCACTGAAACCCACAACACCACGAGGGCACACTGACACCTTCCAACACCTCAAAATTACGCCACACATGCAAGATGAGAAAATGACAACCTAGAAACCATTTAACAACACAAAAATTTATTTACCACCACCTTCATTTCACGCACCAGTAGACCTTTTTCCATCTACACACACACCCCAGTACACATAGCTGCTCCGAGTAACAACAAGGGTTGGGTAAGAGACTTTGACACCTTCCTCGACCTTGTCCTTGGCCACCACAACAATGTCTCTTCCAGTTGGGGTTCAAACCACTAGAGGAGGGATAAACAACACTCCCACCTCATATGACACAACTTAGCTCATAGTTGCTAAATTCTAGCAGTAGTTGGAGTCATTCTCTGTCTCAGTTTTCGATGGACTCTCGATAAGGTTGATAGAAGAATTTTGTCAACCGAACAAACCAAGGCCATATCAGAGCATTTTTCAAGTTCTACTGGAAGGCCCAACAACTTCATCTCTTTTTATCACCTTCTCCTTTGAGCTCCTAGCCTGGTCCCACAATTTGTGACCACATCTATACATCACTGGTGAAGGTTCTCTCTCCTTGGTATCCTCATGAATGCTCTATTTGTGTCTGGGATATTCACTACAAGGCTTCTGAGAGTGAAGACTAGAAATTTTTTTCACTAGAATCGACATGGAGCTAGACCTGCTCATTTTGCAATCATAAGCACACTCTTGATCCTTGCTCTTTGCAACTATCTATGGATTTAGCTACTTAGTTTCTATGACAAGAATAGAAACCCATTCACTTCTATTTATTGATTGAGATGATGCTATCAATTACCAATACTGAATGAGAAAAGGCACACATACAAAGTAGGCACTTCACTGGCATGTGTATTACCACCATTTTGTTCGCAACTGCATAAATGTTTACAGATTGTACTTCATTATTGCTTGCAATTAAATCTTCACACGTACGGATATCAATTTGATCACTCCTACAAAAATCTAGCCATTAATGCATGATTGTTGTAGAGTAAAACAACTATCACATGCCATTTATCAACTTTGAATATAGGCCATTGATCTTCTACCTAGATGGTGAATCAAGTGGTTAGCATTAGGTTGGTCATGTTTGAATTCCAGCAATGCTTGGTCGATGTGTCCTTGACCAATGATGTTCATACATCTTAGATGATAGTATCTCTGTCAGCAGGCTCCACCCATCACATAGACTGAATAAATTGGGACAAGTGTTGAGATCTCGTTGATCTCGCTAGTCTTAACTAATGTTCACTTTCTCCTAGCAAGCCAACGAGGAATAGTGAAGATCATTCCCCAGATTTTATCTTGATCATTTGTTGAAGGTACCAGCCCATGGGAATGGTAGTGGGGAGTGAGTCCCATGATCATACAAGGAAACACGCCCTTATTTCACTAGCCTTGTTTCTTTTAACCTACAAGCACTTACCACCTACGAGCTGGCAAGGTACGACTAAGATCTCATCCTGGATCCTCGAATCTTGAAACCTGCACTCCATACAATGTTAGCATTTAATAAAAGGAATCAGTTAACTTGACTGCAACATGACCTTTGAGGGTGAATAACTTTTTAAGTCACTGTGATAATTTAAGACCCAACTTAGGGAAAAGGCTAAAGTCGATGGAAAAATTGATTACCGGTGCTTTGAGCTAGAGGGGTTGGTAAACCAATGTGCAAATATGGATTAAAAGGTGACTTATTAAATCAATGACTGATAGAGTAGGTCAACTTGTGATTATAACATTTGCATACCTTTGCAAATAAAAACCTACTCATTCATGGGGACAAGGGTTTAAAATGGGGACTAGACCTATGGGGAAATAAGAAAAGTCTCCAGAATTTTAGAAGTTCCATCATTGGGTATGCTATTTCATTAAAATTTTATTTTAGAAACCATGAAAGTTCAAGTTCAATGATTGTCATACATATTGCTCACATGATGGTTAAGGAGAATAGACAGTTTGATCTATGTAGTTTGTTACTTGAGAATTTACTTGAAAATGTTTGAATGTCATTGGTTGAGAATTATCCCTTTCATTTTATATCCTTGTTGGTGTGTATGGTGTTTTACTTTTTGAATTCTCTACCAGGAAAAGATAAGGTGATGTGGGAATCTAGTATCCCTATTGGAAAGCAAATATAGAGATATCTAGAGTCTTCGGAAGATAATATAAATATGTGCAAATCATATTTATCATATTTGAAAGAAAAATCTTGCTCTGGTATATATGCATCAAGTCAATTTGAAGTGGGATCTTCCTCTGGAAAAAGACAAATGGAGGTTGTTAGTAGTGATTCCCCTCTAGAATGGAAAAAGACAAAACATATAACTGAAAATATCATTGGCATTTCAGATGAGAAGGAGAAAGAATATCTAACTAGCATTGAATCCCCTAATCCTAATGACAAACTAAACATTAATGATGCTCTACTAGATTATCTACTTTAGAAAGGTATTGAAGTATCTGTTGTTTTTTATTTCTTGCCAAAAAATATGAGATTGTTGAAGAAAGGATGTTGCTTGAAGGTCCAAAAGGATGTAAGATGGGAATGTTAGTTGAAAGGAGATGTGAAAAGGCTAAGCATGTTAGAGTAAAAAGTTATTTCACTTAATTAATTTAATCATATTGGTTAATTAATTAAGTCACGAGTATGTACAAGATCATGATAGGCCAAAAAGTGGTGATATGATGGGTATGTGTAGGGTATGTGGCTGACGATAATTTTTTAACCCAAAATTGATGATACAAAAAGGGTTTTTAAAGGAGATTTTCAGCTTTCCACCAATATAAATTATGCTTTACTTTGAATTTAATAAAAAAATATTATTCATTTTTTACTTGAATTATGACTAAATTCCTGATTGAAAAACATCTACAGCTTTTAAATGGTATCACTTTTTTTGAATCTGAAACATGTGTCACATTTTATGCTTCACATGCTATAGGATTAAAAAAAGACGAATTTCATGAAGTTTTGACCAAGTTAAGGTGGCCAAACATATGAATTTTTATATTTTTTAAAATTTGTAATAAAAATTTCATAATTAATTATTTACCTAGAAAAAAATTACAAAAAAATATGCATCACATCGGGACATGAGTCCTCTACTTATATTTAAAATCTTATAAAAAATAATTGTCACTTTATTATGGATTGAAATTTCAAATTTTCACCAAATAGATTTAAAAAAAAAACCTAGTAGTTTAGAAACTACATTCAATTTTCTCCAAACTCTATTCTTACATATTTTTGAAATAATATAGATAACTTATTCAAATTTTTACATCAAGTTTCCTAACTCTGATTTTTCTAAATTTTTTGTCACTTAAGGGCCTATTTTTTCCATGATGATCCTGTGCATACCCTCACTTATCACTTTATTTTTACTTAAGCAAAAATTAGTCACATTAATAATTAATTATTTATTAATTATCAATTGTGCACACTTGGGTTTCCTTTTAGGGTTTGATCTCCTTTCTTAAGGATTTATCTCATTGTAATTATTCATTCTCTTTAATGCATTTTTCTCTTGAGGCTTGCAAAGCATCTTTGTTGTTTTGGATATCTTTTATTTGTGATAGGTGATTGCTTGCAAGTGTTCACAAGGGTCTGTGAGGTTGGTTTTTCAACTTCAACATGGTATCAGAGCTTCAAATTTGCAACTGCCTATTCTTCTTTTGAAGGATATTCCCTTACAGTGATTTTTTAAGTGCAAGGGTTTCAAGCCATGCATCGTTTTGCAAGATCTAGGGGTACCCTTTTTTTTGGGAATTTTTGGGAAAAACAAAGGTCACCATCACATTCGCAGTGCCCAAAAACCCTAGGAATGCCTATCATTTGGTCAATTTTGGAGCTATTGAAAAAAAAGGAAAAAAAAAATTTCCAGAGAGGTCATACGACCTACCCAACACACTTCACGAGGAAAAAAAGTCATGAAAAATCAAAAAAATAATTTTAAAAAAAGGCATTTTTACTCACACCACCGGTGCCTCCAATTTAAAAGGGCTTGTGCCACCACCATGCCACCCAATGGCCACTAGAAGCAATAGCCACTAGGCAACACCCCACCCATTCATCACTGGCATCAACCAGCCATCACGAGCTTGTTTGCGCTAGTCGTAGGTCATGTTGGGGACCGAGCGCCCCATGCCCAACCCCTCCCAACCTCCTAGCCCATGCCACGGTCACGTGGGTGACCAAGGGCTTCATCCTCAGCCCCAATCACTAGCTCCCTTGTCTTGTATATAGCTAGGGGCCATTTTTTTAGCCCCCAAGGCTTATTGAGGGTTTACTTGGGTGTTTGGAGCACTTTCATAGAATCAGGCGTAACTTTTGCATACAATCTCTATTTTTTAAAAAAAAATAGGCATCAAAAAGTTGGTTCTAGGCACTATCCAATGGTATAGGTTTTATTTTATTTTTTTCCATCTTGATGCTTTTTTTTCTAGTCAAAGTCAAAATAGTTGTTTTTAGTCTGGGAGGCATAACATTTGACTCTGGCCATTTTTTTCCATTCTCATGGCATCAAAAAGCTGACTCTGGACATCCTCTACATAGATCTTAGACCTTATTTTTACAAAAAAATTACCAGGTATTTGATTTTCTTGTTAGATCTTAAATTTTTCTTTCTTGGTTATTTTCTTGGGAAACATGTAATTTAGGCTTTTTTTTGAGATCAAAGAGTTTTTTTTGCATTGAGAGTATATACTACTATCTTTTATCATGGATTCACATAATATTGCATCGTTTACTCCGTTCAACTACTTTTTCTAGAAAAAAAATGGAGATTCATTTGATGCATAAAGGGTTGTACAGGGTGACCATAGGTACGGAAGTTGAATCTACAGGTGCTATTGAAAAGGGAAAGTGGTTTAATAGGTATGATGAGGATTTTGGTACTTTATGTCTATCTATTTCTCCTGATCTTTTTCATGTTGAGTCTTGCACTACACCCCATCAAATTTAGACTACTTTGGAGTCTTTGTTTGGGAAGCATGGTACTATGAGGGGATTTGAGTTGGAGAATGAGTTTATCGGCTTAAATCCTAGGGATTTTGACAACATCCAGGAGTTCTTCACAAAATTCAAGTCTCTTAGATTGTAGTTGAAAAAGTGTGGTATTTAGAAGCAAGACTCTTAGTTCATATTGTCCATTCTTTCTAAGCTTGGACCAAATTATTCAGTTTTTGTATCTACCTTTTATGCCACTAGGGATGATCTTGGTACTAGGTTTACTATGACTTCCTTTGATTAATTTTCTTCTTAACTCACTTGGGAGTAGGCCAAGTTGGCTAGCATGGGAAAGTTGAAACCTTCTACATCATAGGAACTTATTGCATCACAAGAGCCCAAAGATCAGAAAGTTTCTATAGGCAAAGGCAAGAAATAGAAACAAAAGGATTCCAAATCTCATGAATAGCAAAAGGAGTCCTCAAATTCATCCTCTTGTTCTAAGGGGAAATCATCTAAGATGGATAAGGTTACGTGTGCATATTGCAAGAGGGAAGGACATGCAAAATATAGTTGCTATAAGAAGGACATTGATGAGCTGAAGCATCTTCTTCAGAAACATCATTTTTTTTCCTTCTAGGATGTTTGCATTATCTCCTTCCCCTCATTCTTCTTCTTTAGAGTATCTTGATAGAGGCACAACTTTTTTATATACTTCATCAGATATGAAGGGACATTCTCTTTGTGCTTATTCAGGTCATGGATCAGAGAGATGGTTTCTAGATTTAAGAGCATCCCACCATATGGCATCTTCATAGTGTATGTTCACTTCCTTTGAGCCTTGCACTATGTCTCCCTTTTTTTATGGGAAACAATACATACATGAGTTTTACAGGGAAGGGGCCATTGGTTTTGTGAACAACACTTTTCAGGATGTCTCGTGTTTTCCTCATTTGAAAACAACCTTCTTTCCATATATCAGATCACACATGGAGACAATGGGAGATATGTGGAGTTCACACTTGATTGAGTTATCATCAAAGACTTGGAGAGTAGAGCGGTTATTGCTACTATGGTAGTGTATCACTCATCTTGGTTGTATTCCTTTGTAGATTTTGCTTCTGGTGGTGCTTCTATTCCTAAAATTGTTGATCACACTTCTAGTGTGAATCATCATTCAGAGGAGACATTTAGCTTCTTGAACATTGGTGTTCTCACTTCTGATCCAGTTCCTGGGCCATCTATTTCATCTCCTCCACATATTGTTATAGTTGTTGATATTTTTATGGCTACAAATGTGGTTTCTTTTGTTTCAGTGCAACATGACCTAGTTGATCATTCATCTTTGGAGGTTTCTCTTCTTTGACTTCTTCATTGGTTGAGGTCACACCTGCTTCTATGGAGATATCTTGGGCTACCCCAGATTCACCTTCAAATATTGCATTCATGAGGATTCTTCCCTCTCACTTCTTTTAGGAGATGTGGTTTCTTCAGTCCTTTTGGAGCTACTTCATTATGGGTGGCCTATGTGGTCTCTTTATTCCTCTCTTCTAGGGGGTCTCTTTCATGTATCTTGGTGATGGATTGTGTCCTTGGGGGATCTTATGGAGTCCTCCATCTTTCATCACTTTGGTTTAGTTTGCATTGCATTTGTACATGGCTACCTAATTAGGCCTTGTTGTTGGAACCCATCTTTGCTTTCATGCATCTTTTCTTAGTGTTTTAGCTACTTCTTATGTTCATCTTAAGGGGGGTGTTAGAGTAATAAGTTATTTCACTTAATTAATTTAATAATATTGGTTAATTAATTAAGTCACTTATTACTTTAGTTTTACTTAAGGTAAAATTAGGAACATTAATAATTAATTATTTATTAATTATTAAGTGTTTATGCTAGGGTTTCCTTTTACAGTTTCATCTCCTTTCTTAAGGATTGATCTCATTTTAATTATTCATTCTCCTTAATTCAATTTTCTCTTGAGGCTTGTACAGAGTATCTTTGTTGTTTTGGATATCTTTTATTTGTGATAGGTCATTGCTTGCAGGTGTTCACTAAGGTTTGTGAGGCTGGTTTTTTGACTTCTACAAAGGAGAGACTGTATGGATTGATTTTGGAAACAAAGAAGTGTGTTAAAGAAATTTTAGATGTTTACAAGTATTGTCTTCAGTGGCCTGCAGCTATAGATAATTTCATAAGCAGAATTGAAGTGATTGAAGATGAAACATAGGAATTAACTTTGATATATTTGAAGATAAAGAAGGGAAGAAAAAAATAAGAGTTGGTGAACTACATATTGAACTAATCAATACACAAAGATAGAGAGATGATGTGACAAATACCTTTTGGCTTCTTAAAGAAATTGCTAAAGTTTGGTTAGAGAATCTTTCTAGAATTCTTATTGATGCAAAATATGTTGAGAAACAATGTTCTGGTGCAGCTTGGTCACCCTCTTTTACTTTGTTGGGATTATTGGATAGTATATGCACAAGAATGGAGTCTATTGTATTGAACTAGAAGAAGTTTTTCCCATTTCACAAGGAAAGGTATAAGAAGGTATTCTAGGTGAAGAATTTCATCTTCACTTAATTTTTGTTTTCTTAAAAGCTTCAGATTATTGGAAGTTTTTGGAAATATTTTGATATTTTGATGTCACCATGATTACACAAGTTTTTGGTGCCCTTTTCCATTGATGTCAAAAGGGGAGAGTGTTGGAGATAGTGGAGAAAGTTAAAAAAATTTGAGGGAAGAAGGAAAATTTTGTTTACATGTTGCCATCAATGACAAAGGGGGAGATTGTTGGAAGAGCAAGTAGGTTAACTATATGTCATTATTGATGTCACCATGTTGATAGATGTTGGTAGCTTGGTTGAGTACTCTAAAACTGGTGCATATAATTAACTTATCTTCTTTGATGGTTGATTTGGTATTTTTGGTGCCTCTTCGATATTCTAGATTGCATTTCTCTACAGTTCACATCTTTTGGTTGTAGTTTGATGAAATTACTTATGGATGTTAAAGGCATGCATGATCAGGTTATTTCATGTTCTCATGTTCATACAAAAAAGTGAAATTATTTTGTTGATTTCATTGAAAACTATTCATGTTCGACTTATTAAGTTAATTTTGATATTATATGTAAATGTATGTGCGATCTATCTCTTGGTCCAAGCCAACATAATGTAACGTGCTAATGGTTAAATTGTATTTTGAAAATATTTTGTGATCTATTGGAGCGGACTCTTGATATGTTTTATAACTGAATGGCATCTAAGTAGTCTACCTTAATTCATTCTTGCAATGGAGATCAGATATATATATGGCGAGTAGTTTTTGTGTGAAAAAGGGTGTGTCTGTAGATAGAAGAGAAGAGATAGAATAAATAATGAGCGAGTAATGAATGTAAAGGAGTGATCGAAAAGGAATTAGTTGATGAGCAAAGAATGAGGAGTGTAAAGTCTGAATACTCAACATCTCCAGAATTGTATGAGCACATGATAGGTGCATCTTTAAAGTTCATTTTTGGGCTGTAAAGCCTTATTCTATTTTTTAAAATCTTGTGGAGGTAGTGAGCCTCCTTATTTGATAGTGATTCCTTTTTGTAGACAGTGAGCCTTTGTACTTGGACAGTGAGTCCTACTTTTGGTAGTGAGCCTCTTTTGAAAATACTATATAGTGCGAGTTAACCCTCACTGTGGTTTTTCCCTTATTGGGTTTTCCATGTAAAAAAATTGGTGTTCATAGTGTTGATTTACTTTCTGTTATTTGTGCTTCATGATCATATGTAATAACAGAATAGAGGAATTGATAAGTGATAAAGTTTTAAGTCTTAACTTGTGTGATAGCTAATTCACCCCCCCTTTTAGTTGTCCTATACCTATTTAACAATTGGTATCATACAAATGGTTCCTTGGTGAGGATATTAACTGCTTGAGGAGGATCCTAAAGGCTAGATAAATGGATGATAAAGGAGAGCTCCAGAATGCTATTGAAGATCTTGATAAAGTGGAAAGAGATAAAAAATATTTGAAAGAGAATCTTGATGAAGCAAATGAATTTTTTTGGAAGCTGAAGGAATAGTTGAAGAAATTTAAGGAAAGACACATAGAAGTAAGTGAACCATTGAAACAAGAAATAATTGGACTGAAAGTGACAATAGAAGAGAAGAAGAGGATTGAAGAATGTCTAAATACAATGGTGTAGAACAAGTCTGATGAATGCTCTAAACTCAAGCAGGAGACAGTAAACATAAGACTAGAACTGGAGAAGGCTAAACTTTTTGAGAATAATTTCAAATCTAGCTCCAGTAAAATTGAAGTGTTGGGAGGACAAAAACTATGTAAAGAGAAAGGTGGCTTGGCAGCTTGTATTAGTGAAAGTTCTAAAGATGTGAAGAAGAATCAAGGCAAGAGGAAGCAAAGAGGATATTTTGCAAGAAGACCGCCTATGAGACAGCCTATTGCATAGAGGTACCCCTCTTTTGATGGTGTTTATTTTTCTTGTAACAAATATTGTCATAGAGAAACTAAATGCAGGAGCGGGATAAACTAGTTTTCTAGTTCTCTTTTTGGAAAATGCTTTGAATGTGGTATGTTTGGACATAAGGCTAAAAAATGTAGATCTCAAGTAAGGATGATTAGTTTGGTAATGAGGAACAAGTTTAATGAAGGAAAAATGAATCAATTCTTGAATGGTTACTACTATAACCATTCAAGAAAACTTGAAAAGTGTTGTCTATTATAACTGCAATAAACCTGGCCATGTATCTAAATTTTGTAAGAATAAGAAAGGAAAGAAGTATGCTCTCGAAGACAAGAGTGAACTAGTAAAGAAGATTGACAAAGAAGAGATGAAGCAAGAGATGGATAACATATGGAAGAAGAAAGAAGAGAAAAAAACCTGAGACTCCTGATGTGTTTTTTCCCTCATTCAGTACAAATGACTTTTTTAGAATCTATACCTAGCATGGTATTAGGGGAAGTATTATTAGAAGATTATAAAAAACCCCTATAAGAATGTCGTGTTAGAGGTTGGAACATGGTTGGAATGAGAAGAATGATTATTCAATGGTTTTGGAAAAAGAACCAAAGGAAAATATGTTGGCATGAGGATTTGTGAACCAAATAAGGGATTTCTATGATTTAATATGAAGACAAATTTTAACAACTTTTTGGTGTCTACCGCATTTAATATGTTTTTAGGGTAATTTTGATGGTGTATAAGATGAAGTTTGCAAGGTTTTTTTGGTTAAATTGTGATTTTGAAGAGCTTGAACAAAATCCTAGAATGATTTTGGAGCAATCCTAAAGCATTTTTTAAAGGAATTTGAAGAGATTATATCAAGTAATTTGGAAACCTTTTCTCTGATTTCATAAGGAAAGAAGAAAATCAAAGAAGTTTTGTTGAATTTCTTGAAAGCATAGGAAAGGATGGTGGATCATGTGGTGTTACCCCTTTGAAGTTGAAATTTTTTGAATTAGAAGAATACAATCATAGGAAAATGAAAGGAATTGAACTAGGGTTGAGCGAAGTTCAATTACAAAACATAAAAACCCTAGCAATGGATTTATGGATTGAATTCCCATGGATTATAGATAAAGAGGTTATCTTGTTCTTGTTGAATAATTTCAAAGATAGAATTATTTTGTACAAGCACTATTTGATCTTGAAGGAAGAAATTAAAGCAATCACTAGATTATACAGCGTTGGAGAGCTCCCCAATAGGAAAGCTCTAAAATATAAAGATGTGGAGGAGCTAACTACAATCAGTAGGGATCTTAGAGCACCATTGATTGATACATTTGTTGATTCAGTCGTTAGGTATCTTCTATATGGTATTTCATAAAAAAATTATTTTAGAAACCTTGAAAGTTCAACTTTAGCGATTTTCATACATATTGCTCACATGATGGTTAAGGAGAACTAAAAATTTGATCTATGTAGCTTGTTACTTGAGAATTTGCTTGAAAATGTTTGAATGTCATTGGTTGAGAATTATCCCTTTTGTTTCAGAACCGTGTTGGTGTTTCTGGTGTTTTACTTTATGAATTATCTACCAAGAAAAGATAAGGTGTTGTGGGAATCTAGTATCCCTATTGGAAATAAAATTTATAGATATCTAGAATCTTTGGAAGATAATATAAACATGTATAGATAATATTTATCATCTTTGAAAGCAAACCCTTGCTCCGGTATATCTACATTAAGTTGATTTGAAGTGGGCTCTTCCTCTAGAAAAAGAGAAATGAAGGTTATTATTAGTGATTCCCCTCTGGAATCGAAAAGGAGAAAAGAGATAACTAAAGAAATCATTGACATTTTGGATGAGAAGCAGAAAGAATCTCTATCTAGAACTAAATCCCTTAATCTTAATGACATCTAGTCTATGATAGTTGAGGGAAAAATGAAGAAGATTGGTAAACTATGGAATGTTGCATCTCCTATTGAAAAACTAAAAATTGATAATGCTCTTGTAGATTATCTGCTTCAGAAAGGTATTGAAGTATCTATTGTTTTTTATTTCTTGCCAAAAAATTTGATTGAGATTGTCAAAGAAAGGATGTTGCTTGAAGGTCTGGAAGGATGTAGGATGGGAATATTTGTTGAAAGGACATGTGAAAAGGCTAATCAAAGATTTTCTAGATTGATTGTGGAAACAAATAAGTGTGTTAAATAAATTTCAAATGTGTACAAGTATTTTCTTCGGTGGCTTGTAGTTGTACATAATTTTAGAAGTAAAATTGAAGTCATTGAAGCTAAAACATTGGAAAGAATTTTGATATATTTGAAGATAAAGAAGGGAAGAAAAGAATAAGAGTGTGTGAACTATAGGATAAACTAATCATTATACAAACATAGAGAGATGATGTGACAAATACCTTCAAGCTTCTTAAAGAAATTCCTAATGTTCGGTTAGAGCATCCTTATTGATGCAGAAGATGTTGAGAAACAATGATATGGTGTAGCTTGGTCACCTCTTTTACTCTGTGGGGATTATTGGATAGGACATGCACAAGATTGGAGTGTGTTGTATTCAACTAGAACAAGTTGTTTCTAGTTCTAAAGGAAAGGTATAAGAAGGTATTCCAGGTGAAGAATGCCATCTTCACTTAATTTTTGTTTGCTTAAAAGCTCTGGATTGTTAGAAGTTTTTGAAGTTTTTGGAAATCTTTTAAAATTTGATGTCACCATGATTACACTCATTTTTCACACCCTTTTCCATTGATGTCAAAGGGGGAGAGTGTTGGGGGAGAGTGTTGGAGATAGTGGAGAAAGTTAAAAGTTTTTGAGGGAAGAAGGAGAACTTTTTTATCATGTTGCCATAAATGACAAAGGGGGAGATTGTTGGAAGAATGAGTAGGTTATCTATATTTTTTTATTGATGTCACCATGTTGGTAGATGTTGGTAGCTTGTTCAGGTACTCTCAAATTGTTGTGTATAACTGACTTATCTTCTTCAGTGGTTGATCTGGTATTTTTGGTGTCTCTCTGGTATTCTATATCACATTTCTTTGCAATTGACTTCTTCTAGTTGTGATTTTGGGAAATTAATTTTGGATGTTAAAGTAATTCATGATCAAGTTATTTCATGTTCTAGTGCTCGTATGATGAAGTGAAATTATTCTATTGATTGTGTTGAAAACTATTACTGGCTAACTTGTTGAGTTAATTTTGATATGATATGTAAACTTATGTGTGATATGTCTCTTGGTCCAAACCAACATAATGTAATGTGCTAATGGTTCAATTGCATTTTAAAAATATTTTGTGATCTATTGAAGGTGAAACTTGATATATTTTATAGATGAATTACATCTAATTAGGCCAACCTATTTGATGCTTGCGATTGAGAGTAGATATATATATATATATATATATATATATATATATATATATATACATATATATATATATATATATATATATATATATATATATATATATATATACATATATGGCAAACATTTTTTGTGTGAAAAAGGGTGTGTGTTTAGACAACAAAGAAGAGATAGAAGAAATAGTGAGTGAGTAATGAATGTGAAGGAGTGATCAGAAAGGAATCAATTGATGAGTGAAGAATAAAGGGTGTAAAGTCTGAATAATGAGCATCTCCAAAACTGTATGAGCACATGATAGGTGCATCTTTCTAGTTCATTTTTGGGCTTTAAAGCCTTATTATATTTTTGTATAATCTTGTGTTGGTAGTGAGCCTCCTTGTTGGATAGTGAGTCATTTTTTTAGGCAGTGAGCCTTGTACTTGGATAGTGAGTCCTACTTTTGGCAGCGAGCCTCTTTTGAAAATACTATATAGTGTGAGTTAACCCTCACCATGGTTTTTCCCTTATTGGGTTTTCCACATTAAAAATCTCGTGCTCATTATGTTGATTTACTTTCTATTATTTTTGTTTCATGCTCATATTTAATAATTGAATAGTGTGGTTGAAGAATTGATAAGTGATAAAGTTTTAAGTTTGAACTTATGTGACAACTAATTCCCTCCCTCTCAGTTGTCGTGCACCTATTTAACAGGGGGTTGCAAAGGAATGAATGGAAAAAGTAGAGTTAGAGAAAGAAAGGAAGAAAATAGATCGATGACAGATAAATGAGGTGCATATACAACCATATCTCCACCCTCCCCCACTATCTTGTGGGTCCAAATTGCTCACTATTTAATCATCGTGGGGTTGGCGAGAATTGGCCATGTAGGTGTTGGCCCGACAACAAATTAAATCCATGGGTGAAGAAATTTAAGGCTTTCATTTTAAATAAAATTAAAGGGTATGGTTTCATGTGATAAATTTTAAAAAGAAAAACATTTAATGTTAAAAACATTACCAAAAAAAACAAATAAATGGTTAAAATGCAAATAGTTTAAAAATGAATGTTGCGTAAAGGGGCACAAAATTGAAATGTTTTTAAGTGGGCCCATTGAAATATTAAAGGCTGGATTTAAAATGAAAAAATGATGAGGAAGGGGTGTGGGTAAATTGTTTTACCCAAGGATAGTTTAAACTCTTTAACCATTTAAAGAGAAAAGTTTTATAATAAAGTGAAAAGTAAGGCATGGGAAAATATTTCAAATGCTACTGGGCATAATTTAAAAGGGGTTGAGGACAATGATGTTATTTTTTTGGTAAAGTGAATAGAGTATTGGGTATGTGCAGGATCATGATGGGCCAAAAAGTGGCGATATGATGTGTATGTGGTTGATGATGTTTTTTTAACCCAAAATTGATGAAATGAAAAGGGCTTTTAAAGAAGATTCTTAGCTTTCGACCGATATAAATTATGCTTTACTTTGAATTTAATAAATTATTATTATTCATTTTCTATTTGAATTATTACTAAAGTCCTAATTGATAGGCTAATTGAAAAAAATCTATAGCTTTCAAATTGTATCACATTTTATGAATCTGAAACACACATCACATTCTATTCTTTGCATACTATAGGATTAAAAAAAAAAAAAAAATTCCTAAAGTTTTGACCAAGTTAATTTGGCTAGACATACAAGTTTTTATATTTATTAAAAGTTGTAATAAAAAAATCATAATTAATTATTTACTTGGAAAAAAATTACAAAAAAATATGAATCACATCTAGACATGAGTCGTCTACTTATATCTAAAATCTTATAAGAAAATATTATCATTTAATTTTGGTTAAAGTGGTCAGACAGACACCCACTTCTTATTTTCCCCTAAAATTTAAGTACTACTCCATTGAAATTTCAAATCTTCACCAAACATATTTTTATTTATTAAATAAACCTAGTAGTTTAGAAACTAAATTAATTTTTCTATAGATTCTATTCCTACATATTTTTGAAATAATGTAGATAGCTTATTCAAATTTTTACGTCAAGTTGCCTAACTTTGATTTTTCTTATTTTTTTGCCACTTAAGGGATTTTTTTTCCATGATGATCCTGCACATACCCTATTCACTATTGAAAACAATATTCTACTGTGAAATGAAATAAAATGTGCAGCTATAGTAAAGGCACAAATAAATAGGATTTTTCACAGGCAGAGATATTTTTCTCAACTATAAGGTAAATGGAGTGAAATTCTTCATGTGGATAGATTTTATTGTTAGGAAAAAGTTGAATTTTCTACTCCAAAATAGAGACAAATATTTTTACAAAGGGAAGAGAGAAGAGAGAGGATTTTCTAGATGGTCTCTTATTGCTGATCAATGGGAAAGAAGTGGCTACGTGTCTTCAATGAGTTAACTTTAGGGCCGCTTGTTTTTTCTTTTTATTCTCTTATTTTCTTATTTGTATGGGTTCCATTTTTTGAAATATTTGTGAGGAAGGTAGAAGCTCTAGGTAAATTTGTAAAGCTAGGGTGAATTGTGACTGTTAGTCATTAATCTGAGCTATTCTTGTGTTCTAAATTATGCTTTCATGAATATATATATTTTATCTGATGGTTGTCTCCATGGTTGAGATTTAATACTCTTATGAATTCAATAATCAAATATTACTTGGATTTTTTCATGCACATTTGTTACATTTGAGTTACATTTATTATTTCCTTCTATTCATTGAATAATACAATTGTTTTAATGAATGTCAGTTGTATTTGCTATTGCCTATTGTTCAGGGGATAGTGTAATTGCTTCAAAAAAAGTAACATTCATGAGTCTTGTGTTTAAGGTGGATTTTTAAGAATAGTTATTGGATAAACCTTCAGTGGTCTTGTTGTCATAATGTGAGAAAATTTCCAAAGATCTTCAAAACATGTCTAACACTGTAAGATGGAGTGTTGGTTATATCAATCCATATCGCTATTCTTGGAATTATTCAATCTTTATGTGTCTGTTGTTTTTAGTTTGGCCACAAATTATTAAGTCAAAAACCATTTCAATTTTGTATTCTGAGTTATGTGTGCCATGCTCTCCATGGTTGTTGATGAAATTCATTCAATTTCATAGCCAATGTTGAATGATATTTTAGGATTCTTAGCATAATTTTGTGAGAGCATTATCTATTGAGAAATACCCTTTTAAGTATGTGTCTAAATCCACATATGTTGCTAAAGGGTCACCCTCCAAGTCCTAAAGAGCCTAAAGAGTAGGGGAAATGTGTTCTAATTCCATTTCTTATGAGTTGGCCAAATCCATCATTGAGTCTAATCATTAAAAAGTGGCTATTCTATAGGATTCATTGGATTGATCGATTTGGAACACCAAAAAAATGGCTGAAACTTCATCTACCTTTTTATTTTTTCTTTTCTCTTCCTTCTAGTCCTTGTCATTGTATTATCATGTATATTGTGTTGTTGTAAATTATTCAATGTACTTGTGTCCCTTTCCACTAATGATGTCTTGACTTAGGATCTTGGATCTTGGGGGCTTGCACAACCTCCTTTCATCTTTTTCATCCTTTTCCATCCACATTGGTATGATTGGACTCCTCTTGAATGGCTACTTCAGTGTGAGTTTGAAGCATGTTAATCCTTTCACTAAAGTGGGGGCTTAATGTGTCACCAAAAAGTGTATAATTTTCTTGTTATGAGAATAATTGATGGAAAATTGGACTTAATAAGTGCTTGAATTAATGTTGTGAGGTGTTCTACAGATCCACAATAGGTCTTAGGCCCTTTTAAATTGAATAAAATACATTTATTGATGTGTTGTAAAGGTGTTGTAACACATCTTCACACTTTTCTAAGACCATAATGTCATAAATCACCTAGATAACCTTACCAAGACCTATTTAAAAGTTTTTTAAAGTATTGTAACAAATTTCACACTTTCCTAGGCTTGTCATCAATATTTACCCCTTTCATATGCTTTAAATGGCCCCTTTATACACTTATAGTGCTTACTTAGGTATCTTGTTGAAGAAGAAAACGATAAACAACATTTAAATTATCAAAATTCCTAAAATCCACTTAAAAATTTACTAAGTAGAATAAGTCACCATTGGTGGTGACTTTGTCCCATTTGGCTCAAAAATTAAAATAAATTTAAATTTATTTTGGGTTTTTGTTCCTTAAGAGCTAAGATTGGCCTATGAGGAGGTATTTTTAGGAACTATGGTATAATTGTATATAAGTATAGAGTTTTCCCTCTCATTTGACCTAATTCAAATATCATCATCATTCATTCATCACTCATCATGTTCTCAATTCAAGCAAGCTAAGGTTTCATCATTCCAAGACATCAAGATAGCTTCCTAAGGCATCCAAGGGCAGATTCTTCATGTTTTTATTGTAGAAATTCAAGCTCAATTATCATTGCCAGTCTCTAACTCCATTGTTTCATGTTTCATTACATTCTTTCTTCATTTTTGTTTAATTACCTAAAAAATAGTTTGACCAAGGCAAACCCCCATGCCCTAACATTCACCATTTCTTTCTCTTTCATTGTGTGTTTATAGATTTAGGCACTTTGAGGGTTTGAAGATCATTGATGACTAGGTTGAAGACTTGTTGAAGACCTTTCATTGCTTGCAAGGCCAAAACATCAACTAAAAGTCCCTTTTAGGCCCAAAAATTAGGGTTTCAAAAGCGAACACTTGTGGGGAACCGAAGTGTAGACCAAGGGCTTCTATTTCCACTTCTAAATTTTTAGAAATTTAGAAGTGGACTAAATTGCCAATAATGGCAACTTAGTCTCACTAGACCTATTTTTTGGAGGTTTTTTCAGATTTGGATAACCATTTGGTTGAAATGGGTTTCTAAGTAGTTTTTCTAGATCTAGGACTAAGTTGCCCAACCTAGCGTAAGTGTCCCAGCCAACATTTTTAGTCAAATTTTTAGGATTATAGAGTCTCTCCACATCATATTTCATATTCCAAGTGCACCTCTCTAGTTTCGTTTAGTTATTTCATCATTTACTTATGTTTCTATGTCATTTATCACATGTTTGCATATCATGATCTATTTTCCATCACTTCATATTTCTTAGATTTAGCATCAATAAGTCATCTTTCTTTTAGTTTATTACATTTAGACATCATAAATTAGACATATTCTATCCCTCTTTACATTAATCTTGAAAGTAGACAATAGCATTTTGGGCCCATTTCTCTGCTTTTAGGTGAAAAACCTAGAAGAGTTAGAGGAAACATTGGGTAATCCAAAATCATTATCCATAGTTTGAATAATCCATTTCTAGAGTTGATTGAAATGAGCTTTTGGGTAGCTTCTTGAACCCAACAATTAGATTATGCAACATCACCCTTTCAATTTTTCTTATGTCATGAACATGCTCATCTTCAGTGAAAGTGTCCTAAAGTTATTATTGTTGTAGGTTTGTGTAAGGCTCCCTCTCAATTTGCTTCAAAGGTGGATAAAGGTAAGGATCCTATGTAGGGGGTGGAGGTGGATAAGGAAGGTTTTGAGCTAGTTAAGCATCACAATAAAAGTAGAGGTCAAAAGAGGACCCTCAAAGATAGGCAAGAAGAGGAAACTATTAAAAGGTTTGATGCCTTAGAGGACTTGTTGTAGGAGGAAGGTATTCCCCTTGTAATGCAAGTGGTTGATGGCTCTATAGCTAAGAATAACCTTGAGAATTAGCCAAATGTGATCTCCATTCAGGCTCAGATGGGGGGTCAAATGGCTCAAATGGACATGGATCTTCCTCCCTTAGTTCTTGTGGTTGGGGGAAGTAATGCAATGCAATAGGTTATCATGGATTTTTTTAGAATTGGTTTTGGACTCGTAATTGAGAAAAGAGTTGAGGAAATTGGTAAAATAAAGTCATCACCTGTTTTGGGTCTATAGAAAAACCCCCCTAAAAGGGGGGCTCTTTAGAAACCTTATAAAGCAGGTAGAAAGAAGGATCATGAAAAGGTTAAGTTAATTGGGGAGATGTTGATGGAGCCTAGTTCCATGAGGACTATTGATTCTCAGTTCTCTCAACCTCAGAGATTATTGTGATATCTTGGAATGTTAGGGGTATGAATAGATACCTAGGAAAAATATTTTTATGAGTTGATTCATTTTCACTCTCTTGATATGGTTTTCCTCTAGGAAACTAAGTTGTCTATTGATAGTATGTTGACTTTGAATTCTAATATTTGTGATATAGGTTTGTGCCAATGTATTATGGCATAGGGAAGCTCTGTGGGACTTTCTTGTTTATGGGATCTACATAGAGTTATTCCTATTTAGTGGCTCTCTAGCAGGTATTATATTTCTCTGGTTACTTCTATTTTGGAGTCGAGTGAGAGAGGAATTTTCTCTAACATATATGCTCCTACTGACTTCCTTCAAAAGATGCATGTGTGGTCTCATGTTAGATCCTGCATTATTTGGAACCTTCTCCTCCTTAGATTCTAGTAGGTGATATCAATGCTATCTCCTGTATGGAGGAGAAAAGGGATGGTACTGCTCATTTAGACCCCTCCTCAGACCTCCTTAGAGATAATGTGGCCCTCTTGAACTTGGTGGGTATCAAACCCTTAAATGGTATCTTTACCTAGAACAATAGGATGAATAGTGATGCGACCATTTTGGAAAGGTTGGATAGGTTCTTGTTGTCCAACTTTTGGGTTGGCTACAGATGGTTGACTAGCTCTGACATTTTGGATTAATGGGGCTCTAAGAATTGATTGATCAAATTCTCCACTTGTTTATCTAGATACTTGAACTGTTAATTTTTGGCTCCTATGGACAACTCTTGCTCTTCTAGGGTTTTTCACTGAAAAGGAGAGAGATAGGAGAAAAAATGCTAATGGTTCATTCAAATTATGCAAGGTGTGATGTTTTCTAATGAAAATGAAGTTAACTAAATGTAATTGACTGATCTAAATGAAAGAAAATGAATGTAAAAGTGAAATTAAAGCTATTTTTGAAAACGCATTATGATATGCAAACGATGAAGTAAATGAAGAAAATATGCATAACATAATAAGATGAGTTAAATTAGAGTGCACTTGGGTTAAGTATGATGAATCTGGAATATTATGAATGTTGGCTGAAGTCACTAATTTTTCACAATGGGACTCATTCACCCAGGATGGTGAATCAGTCCTCCTCTTGGTGAAAAACTATTGGGAATAAGTTTCTGCCTATTGGGATACATAATCCAAAAAAAAATAGATTTTCAATCCTAAGGTGGGACTCATTTTCCACAAGTGGTGAATCAGTCCTCTCCCAATTTTTTGAAAAATTAGGAGACAACTCTACAACACCAGATCTTGAAATGACTGCTTGTTGGGTTGTTGAAGTCAATTCTGTAGGAAATAGATAGAAAACCTTCTCAAACCTTGAAATAGACTTGAGGTCACTTGGAGCACCTAGTTAACTTGTAAACCAATCTTCCACACCAAAAATCTTGTCAAATATGCACACAAAAGGCTGCAAGAAAACATGAAAATAATGAAAAATGGTTTAAGGTTGGTGAATAGGGGTTTTCCTTGGTCAAACCCCACTTTTGGTAATTAAACCCTTAATAAAGTAATGAAATGCAAAGGAATGATAAACTAACAACATGTAAATGCTATCAACTTACCAAAATCTTCATGATGCAATTCTAAAGTAATGTCAATGGCTGCTTCAAAGTGCTTGAATGCTTGAATGAATAGGTGAGTAAGTGAACTTGATGAGTGGGGGTTGAAATGAGGTGAAAATAATTTATTTATACACACTTGTGCCTCAATTACCCATTCATACCTCATCACAGGCAGATATCAAGTTTTTTTGAATAAAATCCTGAAAGGAAATTTAAAATAATTTGAATTTGGTGCCAAGGGGGACTCATTCACCACCCATGGTGAATGGGTCCCACATAGGCCCTAAAAATGTGTGTTAGGAAATATGTTGTATTTAATGTTGTTTGTCAGGATAATACTAGAAAATCAACTTAATTAAGCATATGAGAGCATAAAGGGGCCAAATAAAGCATGAGAAATGGATAAATAGTGAAGATGTGCCTAGAAAAGTGTGAAATCTTGTGACAAGAGTTTACAACACTTTAAAATAAGACTTGTTGATGAATAAGAAGGTGTTTTTAAGGTGAATTGTAAGTAACAGAGTCTAGAAGAATGTAGAAATGTCTTACAACACCTTCACAAGATGTCATTCTTAGAATTTTAGTACTGAAATAAGCATGTTCAAGCCATGTCACAACATAAAATTAGGGAAAAATAGACAAACACTATGAAACAAGACCTAAAAGGCCATGAAAATGATAAGGGGCCATTTTTCTACAACACATTTAGCCCCCACTTTAGTGAGAGGATGAACTAATAATAAGAAAAAAGGAAAACACAAGTTTTGAGATGAATTAGATGAAGCTTCGATTGTCAATCCAACTAGTTGTGGATTAGATCTAGGATGATTGTTTGAGAAGGAGAATGTGTACTCACTCTAGGGCCATGGAACTTCATGTTGTCCATAGGGTGAGAAGGCCCAAATGTACTCACTATGAGGCCATAGAACTAGTTGTCTGCGGGGTGAAAAATCCCAAAAGGTAAGATACATAGACTAGTTTGTATGAACTCACAAACATAAAAGGTGGCTATGGGGAAATGTCATGCCCCTAGGTGGGCTTCTTGCTCAACCATATTAAATTTATACCCATTGATAAATTTAACAAGTCGCCACAAGGAAAAATGTTCATGAATGAAAAGACAAAGTACCGCAGTCATGCAAGCTGTGTTATGCAAGGTGGTAAAAGGTAAAAATGTAAAGGATGTTCAAAGGAGTCTTGTTCAGTTCATGCAAGGTTAGTCACTTAGGGAAAAGTCTCCAAGAGAGGACCAATCAAAGAATAGTATATTCACAACTTAGGGGATGTAGTGCATCACATCAAGCCACTAAGAGGAATGGAATATTCTTAGAAGGATCACACTTTTGAAGAACATCACACCCAATGTCATCCACAAAATGACAAACACATCATATAAATGAAAAGGATGCACTAGGAACCAAGAATGAAAATGAATTATGGTAATGTATGCCCCCTACCTTAAAGGAATTGCTACACACTTTTTTGTGAGCAATTTCTTTAAAGTAGAGAAGAAAATAGAATGCAAAAAGAAAACAAGACATGAGAGCCAACCTAGAAAGCCCTATGTTAAGTCATATGTTTCAAAGTTAGGCTACTCATGTCAAGGAAAAAAGAAAAACAAAGAAAGGGAGTTTCCCACCAAAAAAGAGCACACCAGACACACAAGGGATCTATGAATTTGGGGTCAGTATGTTTTTCGCTGCAATGTTTTTATGAAATAGCTCATAAATGTCATCATTCCCCAAAGCACATAGAACTGGAGGAATGACACAAAGAGAGAAAACAAAAGAAAGAGGAAAAGTCCATTTTTGGTAAACATGGAAGAGACATTGTGGTCCCAATGCTTTGCATCCTCTGCAAAAGGAAAACACAAGTGAAATGAAGGCAAATGAAAAGGTGAAGGAAAATGGAAAATCTTTTGGGTTAACATGAAGGAGACATTTTGGTCTCAATGCCTTGCATCATCCCCAAAAGGAAAACACAAAATAAAAATAAAAAAAGACAAGGACTATTTGGGTCAACATGGAAGATACATAGGGCATGTCTATGCTTTGCATCATCCCCAAAAGAAAAGAAAAAAAAGAAAAAGAGAAAAAGGAAATGCATGATTAATAGAAGAATGGAGGTACAAATAGAAGAAGTTTACAAAGAGAGGGAAAACATCAAACAAATGATATGGGGAAAACATGATATGCACATGAAAAGGAAAATGAAAAGGAAAAAGAAAAAGAGAAAAAGTGAAAAAGGCTAGTTAGGAAAATTCAAGTCAACCATCTAATAGGTCGTCCACCTCCCAATCATGTTCAGTGTAATGTGAGGGTGGTTAAATTTCCAAAGGAATAATTGCAAGCACCAAAGTAGGAGCTATACCAGGTTCTTCACTTGGTGGAGAGGATTTATCATGTAAGCTAATGGTAGATGAAAATAGAGAATTTAAGTTGTTATGCACTTCTTCATCTTTTTTTTATATCATCCCATCATCATCATCATCATTAAGAATAATGACAATGGGAGGGTGAAGGGTGATTTCTAAGGATGGATGAATCAAAAGATGTGGTTGTTGGATTGGTATGTTTTGTTGTGATTATTACACTGGACTATTCTATGACAGGTCAAGAGGAGTATGGTTATCTATCACTTCTGTCAAGGGTGGAGATTTATTTTCTTTATCTTCTTCTATGTGAGATTGATGAGAAAGGAGATGATGACAACGCCAAGTTTCCCTAGTACTGTAGCTTTGTTTTATTCAATTTTGGAATTTTTGAGGTGTAAGAGTGGATTGAGTCATCATAGGTTCTTCTACTTCCAAAGAAGGAAGAACAAAAGAAACTGAAGAAGATTGGTCAACCACTTTCTCTCTGGCTTTATATACTTGATTAAGGCAAGGAGGCATGATAGTAGTGGTTTTATTTTCTCATGGTCATTTGAATGATGTTGGGGAAGTATCTAAGGGTGGTTGATCAGGAGGTTGTGTGTTTTGCTCAATGTTAGACTTAGTTTGAATCATGGTTTCATCTATGATAGGAGGTGTGGAAATGGACGAGGATGTGTTATGAAGAGATAATTTAGCAATATTTTTGGCTTTAAACTTTTTATAAGCAATAAATTTAAAGAAGTCCTTTCAAGGGGTGTTGGGTTCCATGGGTGTAGGCCAAAAGGCTTCTAATGAAAAATTACCTTTGGAAGATAAAAGATTAAAGACACTATGGTGTATGGTGACTATCTCATTGTCATGTGGAAAATTCAAACACTTGTGAACAATTGATGAGATCGCTTTCATTAAGCGAAGCTAAGGGTGGCCTAGGCACAAAAAAAATTGGTTAGATTGTGGAATTATTGAAAATGTTACCTCCAAAGTTTTAGGTCCTATCTTTAAGGGTAGCAAGATCAATCTAACCATAGGGAATGCAAAACTAGTATGTGTCTTAATCTAGGCAATTGGTTTATTATAATCATCTTGATAGAGATCATGTAATACTAGAAACTCCTTTGTGATCACGTTGTCACCACAAGAGGGATCTATTAATATCCCATTAATGGGCTTATCATAGATTCTGCTAGCTAGGTAAAGAGGACCATCAATAAGCTTTTGTAGTATGTCCTTAGTAGAAAAAGTGATATTAAGAGATTTAGTGGTTTGGCTCTTATGAGGGATAATGTCTATAATAGCCACTAATTCATCCATAGTACTTTTTGTAGTAATAGGGGGAGGTGTATCATGTTGTTCATTATTTGTATCAATAGTCATTACATCAGTATTTGAAGGTTCGCTAGCCTTGACAAATGAGGTAGTATGTTTAGGCATGGGATTAGTGAAAATTTGCAAATTTTGTTTAGGGGCTACAACGGTCTTATTTCCTTGATCATTAACACCCATAATGGATAAATGGCCTAAATCAATGAGGTCTTGAACTAAATGTTTTAGGTGCTTGATTTGTTCAGTGTCATGTCCATTTTGGTGATGAAAATTATAATAAGCATTAGGTTTGAAGGTGGGTGGTAATGGCTGGTTTGGATCAAGTGGTCTAGCAGGTGGCAAAGTGAGCATGTGTTGAATTAATTGGTTCATCTTGTTATGAAGGGTATCAGGTAGGGGAGTAAACTGTCTCTTTGGGTCCCCATAGGTATAAGGCACTATTGCTTTAACAACTACCACTTGATTTGGAATGGGTTGGGTTCACTACGGTTGAGGTTGAGGAGGTGGATTAAACTATAAAAAGCCTTTATTTGGTTTGTGAAAGTTTTGTGTGTTATTTTGGTTTTGATTGTCGTGTTCAAGTTTTTTAGCTTGGCTAGAAGTGGATTTTGAAACATGACTTCAAACTGAGTTATGGTATTCACACAAGGTCATGCATAAATGCATAAACAAAGGGAATTTCATCATGGTTAAATTATTTTGAAGGTGTGTGTACAATTTTTCAATAAACATCTTTTGTAGATGTGCATTAGGAATCTTGACATCAATTTAAGCATACACGGATTGGTATCATGAGATTAAATATGTTACTTTTTCATCTATGTTTTGGCTACATTGTATAAGGTCAGCCATTGTCTTCTTAGGTGTCATGTGAACTTGAAAATGACTTATGAAAGCATCCACCAATTCATTTAAAGAATGGATGGAATGATTAGGGAAGTTCAAAAACTACTCTAAGGCAGTTTCTTTCAAGATCCTTGGGAAAATTTTAGTTAAAATTTTATCATCAAGGAATAAGTCACTACACAAAGTTGTATAAGAATTAACATAGTTGCCAAGGTCTCCTTTTCCTCCATTTTTCTCAAACCGGGGCATTTATATCCCTTGTGGCATCGAGGTACATAAGATTTCTAAAGATAAAGGGCTACTATAGACATGATATTGAGGTGGAGCAGATGGACCTTGGATAATGGTGGAAAGTTGATGTTGTAGGGATGAAATGGTGGTAAGGAGTTGTGTAAGAAGGGGATCAGGGTATATGGGTTGAGGTGGAAGGGAAAATGGCGATGGAGTGTAGGTGGTATGAGGAGAAGTGAAAGGAACACTATGGGGTGTGAAGGTGGTGGAAGGGACTTGCGATGCCATAAGAGAAGTAGGAATGCTAGTGGAAATTAGGAAAGAGGTAGCCACATATTTAACCTAATGCATAGTTGTGTGGACATGCAGATTGGTATAATTTGGCATGGAAGCTATGGTTGAAGGGGGGGACTTGAGGTCCTCCTTAGCTTACATGAATGTTTGCAGATTGGATAATAGAAGAAGCATGTTTATTGTAAATATCAATAATCTTCTTCATCAAGTGAAAGCCATCATCACTTTCAATTAATGAAGGTTTTCAATGGTGGGTATGGCAGTGGTGGAATTTTTTTCAAGTGATAAGTCTTGTTGCAAGTGTGAAAAATCTTCATGAATATTAATGACCTTGTCAACATTCATTGGATGGAATGGTAAAGGAATAGAAGTTGTATTTTCAAGGCCTCATGCACTATTATCCATACTAGGAGTAGGAGCTTGTGAGATCCCAAGGTCCACAATGAAAGCGCTATTGTAGGAGGCCATAAGTCTAGAACTTCTTCTCACTAAAGTATTAGAAACAGGGCACGAAACACTCATACAAGTACCACAAAGGAGTGGTGAATGAAAATACAAACTAATCTAAGAGTTTGAAATAAAAAATAATAGAAATGTTGCTAACTGTAATAGAGATCTAACTACAAAAAATAGAAATGTAGAAAAATGCCAGAAAAATGCTAAAAATGTTGTTTAACAAGCGTAGAGGGATTGATTCACCCTGGGTGGCGAATGAGTCCCAATATGATGTTTTTCTGTGTGTTTCAGAAATTTTAATGTGATTTTAATGTTCTACAGGATGCAATAAAATATGTAGAATGAAGATTTTTTGTTTTTTCAATGAGATGCAATGCAAAACTAAAATCTAAATGAAGTTTTCACTAATGCAGTATCAAAAGTCCTAAAATGCAAAAATGAAAAAATTTATGAATTGAATGTTAATGAAAATGTAAAATAGGATGTGCATTTAAATGAAATCAGAAATGGAAAGTGCTCAAAAGTCGGGTTCACCAAAATGAACCATTGATTTTTTGCTCCTATGGACAACTCTTGCTCTTCTACGGTTTTCCACCTAAAAGGAGAGAGATAGGAGCAAAAATGTTAATGGTTCATTCAAATTATGCAATGTGTGATGTTATCTAATGAAAATGAAGTTAAATAAAGGCAATTTATTGATCTAAATGAATGAAAATGAATGCAAAAGTGAAATTAAAGCTATGTTTGAAAACACATTATGATATGCAAATGATGAAGTAAATGAAGAAAATATGCATAACATAATAAGATGAGTTAAATATGAGTGCACCTGGGTGAAGTATGATGAATTTTGAATGTTGTGGATGCCAGATAAAGTCACTATTTTTTTCACAGTGGGATTCATTTGCCCAGAGTGGCAACTCAGTCCTCCTCTTGGTCAAAAACTGTCGGGAACAAGTTTTTGCTTGTCGAGATCCAGAATCTAACAAAATTCAAATTTTGAGTCCTAAGTTGAGACTCATTCACCACATGTGGTGAATCGATCCTCTCTCAAATTTCTAAAAAATCAGGGGACAAATCTGCAACACTAGATCTAGAAATCACTACTTTTCGGGTTGTCAAAGTTAATTCTATAGGAAACTGACAGTAAACCTTCTCCAAGCTTGAAATAGACTTGAGTTGAATTGAAGCACCTAGTTGACTTGTAAACAAATATTCCACACCAAAAATCTTGTCAAATCTACACACAAAAGACTACAAACAAACATACAAATAGGGAAAAATGGTTTAGGGTTAGTAAATAGGGGTTTTCCTTGGTCAAACCCCACTTTTGGTAATTAAACCCTTAATACAGTAATGAAATGCAAATGAATGATAAACTAACAACATGAAAATGCTATCAACTTACCAAACCCTTGATGATGCAAGTCTGAAGTAATGTCAATGGTTGCTTCAAGTGCTTGAATAGTGCTTGAAAAGATGTAAAATACTTGAATGCTTGAATGAATAGGTGGGTAAGTGAACTTGATAAATGAGGGTTGAAATGAGGTGGAAATAACTTATTTATACACACTTGTGCCTTAGTTACCTATTCATACCTCATCACAGGCCGACATCAAGTGTTTTTCAATAAAATATTGAAAGGAAATTTAAAATATTTTGAATTTGGGGCCAAGGGGGACTCATTCACCACCCATGACTAATGGGTCCCACCTAGGACCTAAAAATGTGTTAGGAAATATGTTGTATTTAGTGTTGTATGTTGGGATAATACTAAAAAATACACTTAATTAAGCATATGAGAGCATAAAGGGGCCAAATGAAGCACGAGAAAGGGATAAATAGTGAAGATGTGCCTATAAAAGTATGAAATCTTGTTACAAGACTTTACAACACTTCAAAATAGGACTTGTTGATGAATAAAAAGGTGATTTTTAGGTGATTGTAATTAATAGAGTCTAGAAGAATGTAGAAATGTCTTACAACCTTCACAATAGCTTCACAAACGTCATTCTTTAAATTTTAGTACCCAATAAGTATGTTTGAAAGCCATGTCACAACAAAAAAAATTAGAGTAAAATAGACAAACACCATAAAACAAGACCTAAAAGGCCATGAAAATGACAAGGGGCCATTTTTCTATGGCACAATACTCTAAAAAGTAGTCCTATAGATTTCAACTCATGTGGCTTCTGAACATGTCTCTTCATGATCTTGTTTTAGGTTTGTGGAGGTATGGGAAATCGAATTTTAGCATGACCATGGACTCCTTTTCCAAGATGCTACAATATATTAAGTATATGCTGAAACATTGGAATAAACACCATTTTGGCAATATTTTCTAGGTTAAAAGGGATTCTTAGGAGCACTTGGATTTTATTACTTTGCAAATATGGGCTTATGGAATTTTTGAGGAATTGAGTATGTTGGAAGCTGTAGTGGTGAAGGATGTGTACTAATGGGATATTTGTGAAGAAATTTTCTAGAAGAAAAAATTCTACATTGACTAGCTCCAAGAAGGTGATAGGAATATTGCATTTTTTCACAACTCAATTATGGACATAAGGTAGCATAATATCAGTTCTTCTCCTAGGTCCATAAAGGGGGATCATTTTTATTGCTCTACTAATATTTTGAAAGATTCCATTTGATTCTTCTCTACTTTGTTCTTTGATGATTCTCCTTGTGCCAATGAGGATGAGGATCCAATATTAGCTTGCATCACTCCTATGGTGACTAGTGAAATGAATGATTCTCTTCTTAAACTAATATGCTTGACAAAGCTAGTGAATATTGTGTTTCAAATGAAGAAAGGAAAATCTCCTAATCCTAATGAGTTTCCAATAAATTTCATTCAAGAGCTTTGGGAGGTTATTAAGCTTGACCTTCTTAAGGTTGTTTGGGAGTCTCAAAAGAATAAGAAAATGTTAATGCTACTTTTTGGCTCTTATTCCTAAGTAGGGGGGTGCTAATTCTTTGGATCTCTTAAAACCAATTACCCTATGTAATATGGTGTACAAAATAATTACTATGTTGATTGCAAAATGCCTGAAGTCATGATTAGATAGGTTGATTTCTGAGGAGTAGGGTGGATTTGTGGTTTGCAAGAATATTTTTGATGGTGTGGTTATTGCAACTAATATTATGTACTCCATGTCCTCCTCAAAAGAGAAGGCTATGTTTATTAAGTTGGATGTTTCCAAAGATTATGAATGAGTAAAATGGGATTTTCTATCCAAGATTTTGAGGGCTTTTGGGTTTGCCAATGCTTACATTGAGTGGGTTATGAGTTGTTTCAATTCCTCCTCCTTCTCTATGCTCATCAATGGGGATCCTTTTAAGCTTTTTGGGGCATCCAGGGGCCTTCAGAAAAAAGGATCCTTTATTCCCATATTTATTTATTTTTTTGTCTAAGGGGCTTGGGAGATTTATTAAATCTTGTGTGGAGCTTGGTCTCATTTAGGGCTGGCTCTAGGGAAATAATGTTACCTCTCAAACCCATCTTTAGTTTGTGGATGACATGAATTTGATGGGCTTATACAAAGTGGAGGAAGCAGTTAATTTGTGGAAGGCCCTAGACTACTTTTTAGTTGCTTTGAGAAAGAGCATCAATGAGGGTAAGTCCTCTATTTATTCCCTTAACACTCCTACAATTATTTAGTGGTGAATCACTAAGATTATTAGGTTCCAAATTGGCTCACTTCACTTTTTTATCTCAATATCCCTCTCATTTCTCACACAATTCCAAGGTTTTCTCATCAAGATGTTAATGATAAGCTTAAAGAAAAAGGTTAGTTGTTGGACTTGCAAGTGGCTCTCTTCTGCAGGCAGAGTGACTCTTTTGAATTCTATAGTTTAGGGTCTTTCATTGTATAGGTGCTTTGTGTTATCTCCCCCTACCAACTTTTTCAAAGACTTTAATATTCTTTGTCATTAGTTTATTTGGTTTGGTAATCTTCTCTCAAGAAGTGGAGCCTAGTTAAGTGGGTGGTTGTGTGTTAGTCGAAGAGAGAAGGTGGTTGTAGTGTAGAAAAATGTATCCCTTTATATTTTCACACTTGTTTGGGCCCTTGTGAACTAAATGGAATTAATTGTTCCTTATTTATGGTTTTGTAAAGTTTTTTCCTACACTTCCACACTAATATAGGGTTTTAATAATTAATTGGTCTTCTTTATGCCTTATTTGGCCTTATTTTGCATCCACGAGCCTTAATTAATGTATATTTCATAGGATAGCCTTGACATATATCAAGTGACCAATCAAAATTTAATGATTTTGGATTTTATGGCCTATATTTAGTGATCTAGGACTCATACACCACCTTGGGTGTATCGGTCCCACCTAGTTGTGATGTCGGCTTATACTGTTGTAATTTTAGAAAATTTGGCATAAACAAGTATAAATACAAGGTTTTTTCACATATTTTCTCCTAACAACTTAAATATTCAAGCATTCTACCAAATCTTTGATTGCAAGAGAATTCAAGAGTATTCAAGAGTGATTATCAAGCATTTTGGAGCATTATTGAAGTATGAAGCATAATGTTGAAGTCATCATGAATCATGTTTATTTTTGAGCTAACATTTGTGATACAGGTTCTTATGATTCAAGCAAGCATTCAAATATAGATCCATATTATTCAAGCAAGAGTCAAGATCCACATTCATGCTAGCCATTTCATACATGTTTGCAAAATATTATTCAAGGGTTTGATGAGTTGTAACATTTATTATTTTTTCATTCACAATTCCTCCTTTCCATTTTATTTCATTTCAAGGTTTGATTACCAAAATGGGGTTTGACGAAGGGAAACCCCTATCCACTCATAAAACAATATTTTCCCCTCTTTAGTGTGTGATTTTGTAGATTTAGGTTTCTAAATTTTGCATTAGTGAAAGTGCATATAGGTTGCATTTTTCCCTCTTGCATCATTCAATTTCACCTGAAAACTATAATTACACTTCTTCTACACATCATACAAACTAGAAAACATAACATTCAATCAGAATTTTCTAAAATTTATGCAAAAACCCTAACTTGGGACTCATACACCACTCTAGTTGATTTATTCCCAGTACATATGACTTTTCTTGATTTTTGGGTATTTTGTGTTGACTATTTATCAACATTTGAATCCTTGAAAAAGCCCCGATTGGGACTCATATGCCCCTTTAGGTGAGCTAGTACCATTTCAAAATTTAAACTACATTTTACAACATTAAATTATCTATTTCTGTGTTTTTGTTTGTCGTTATTAGTTATATGTTTCATTTTATAGAATTTATGTTTCATTCATTTCATTGCACCTATCTTAATTTCATTTGAATCAACATTAGAGCATAGCATTTATCTTATGTACACTTCACCTTGCATTTCCTTTCTTGTCCCTTGTATGAGGTTTAAACTTGGTTTCCTATTGCTAGTACTATAGTGAGACAAAGTTCAAGACTCATGTAATCCTGCAATAGCACAATTGCCATGGATCTTGGGCTATCTAGCTCTTTCACTGCTAGTGTTGACATAGTTCACTAGATATGGACCATACCCTTATCAATTCTTTTCCTTCAAGTAGTGTGACAAGTGTTGAGACAATGGTTGGTAGTATTCTGCAAGAAGACATAATCCAAATCCATGAAGACGTAGAAAACCTATTAAATTAAATAAGTACTAAAAAAATTTCAACCATTGCTATCCCTACCATAGATAACATACATCGCACAATTGAAAGTGAAGACGGAGTTGACCTTGTGCATAACATAGTTTAGGTTTTTGGAAAAAATCTTATCTCAACCACTAGTTGTGCCTTACCTTCGAACAATGTCGCAAGCCAAGGAGGAATTAAAATTCCTCCTCCCTCAACAATTACCTCTATTCCTACCTATACCAACCCTCATGTTACCACAACAATCAAACCTACTATTAATATTATTCCTTCCTTGGGTATTTCCGCTAGCATCCTTAGTACCTTTGTGGCATCGCAGGCCATATCTCCTACCACTTTACCTCCCATAAGAATTTTTTTCATTGCTCCCTCAAACACATATACACCTCCACCATATTCACCTGCATCTCAAAACATAACCAATGACACCATCATAAATCAACTTTTGCAAACTATTTCATCCCTTCAAAAGAAAGTTTCTACCATAAACCATAATCAAAATGGCCAACCTACATACTATGTCAAAAGCAATCCCTTATCCTTTGAGATATTGAGAACACCGATACCACTAGGTCTAGAGATTCCTAGATTTGAGAAATGTGGGGGGAAAGGAGATCCTTCTAACCATGTTTCTGCTTATACTACATTATGTATTGATTTTATCATTCAGGATAAGCTCTTGGCTAAGCTTTTCCCTAGATCCTTGAAGGAAACCACCTTAGAATGGTTTTCCTCATTATTAAACAACTCAATAACTTCATTCAATAAACTCATTGAGGCTTTTATAAACCATTTTCAAGTGCACATGACTCCTAAGATGACCTTAGGCAATTTGATGAGATGTAAGCAAAATGATGATGAAAAATTTATTGACTTCATTTCATGCTATTGATCGCTTTATTCCCAAATTGATGTAAACATTCTCGATCCTCACCTTCAATGCATGTTGATTGAGAATTTGCAAACTAAGATACAAGATAATATTACCATAATGAAGTTTCCTTCCTTCACACACTTGTGCACTACCCTTCATGATTATCAAAACTCAATTAATAGTCAAGACACAAAATCCACATCTAGTCGACCTAAAAAATATGAATCAACAAACCAAACAATTATTAGCCTTTTAAGGAACAAAATAAAGGCTTCCTTAAACTTAATCACCCTCAACAAACAACTCAACATGTAGATACCCAAGTGGCTGCTATAAGGAACACAACTCCTTTCTCATTTTGGGATCTGACTAGGAAATTCACTCCCTTAACCAATACCCTTCATAACACAATGTCACAACTTTTAGAACAAAAGATGATCACTTTACCTCTCATTAAAACTACTAATCCCAATAAGATTTTACCTCTGAATTTTAGATGAAATTCTTCTACCATTATCATTGACAAAATGGACATGATACAAAACATTGTAAGTGTCTTAAACATCTTCCACAAGACCTCATTTATTTTGTTCAACTTTAAATTGGATGTGTTGATGATAAAGGAAATAATTTTGTTTCCCCTCTCAACCAAAACTTACAAATCTTTACCAACCTTGTGTTGAATCATAATATTTCATTTGTCAATGCTAGTGAAACTAAGAAGAATGATGTGATGATTATTGACACAGATGATAACATAGATATTGGTAAACAAGATCTTATGGATACTATTGAACAAAATCCTATCGATGGTTTGGTTGAATTGGTCAAAACTCAACATCATAAGGACTGACTAAAAAGCCTCTTGACATTGCTTTCTCATCTAAAGACATAATTAAAAATGTGCCTGATGCTCCTCTTTATATAGTCAGTTGAATCCATGACAAGCCCACTAATGGGTAATTAATTGACCCCATATGTGGAGAGAATGTGATCACCAAGGAATTCCTACGTGTGCATCAACTCTATCAAGAAACATATGATAAACCTAAAGCATGGATAAAGATGCATAATGGTTTTGCTTGCCCTACGATGTGATCTATTACTCTTCCTTTACAAATAGGACTGAAACAATTAGATGTATCATTCTCCATCATCTCAACATTGGACCAATTCCATGTGAATCTTGGTTACCCATGGCTATGCTCCATGGAATTCATCCTGTTAGTCATACATAAATGCTTAAAGTTTCCCTTTGAGAATGAAATCTTTATAGTGCACCATAGTGGCTTTAATCCTTTGTCTTCTTGAGAAAAAATTTCATTAGATTTCTTTTGGCTTGACCCTATGGAACCTATTAAGCCTCGTGAGGACTTCTTTTCAAATCCTATCAAAATTTTAAGGTGAAATACATAGAAAAACTATCCCTTACAAATATGCCTCAACCTATTATTGAGTGTACCATCCTTGACGAAACCATGATTGAGCCTAAAGACATTCCAAAGAACCAAGACCAACCTAAGATAGATCCTTTTCATATTTCCTACAAATGATCAAGAGATAATGAAAAAAATCCCATTACACCACCTAAGATAAAAACAAGTTTACAAAGATAAAGATAAAGTGGTTGAACAACCTCCCATGGTTACTTTCATTCCTCCCATTATAGAAGAAAAGAAACCTATGGTTGATAGACCTGCTCCTACACAAACACATCTTAAAAATTGAACTAAAAAAAATAGAAATGTTAGAGAGTGTAGGTGTATATGTCATGCTCTTGCTCAATGGTTTAAAGAAGAGAAAAACAAAGAAAATCAGCATCCAAAATTGACTGAACCAATACATGATAATTCTCCTCCTTCATCATAAAAAACAAGGTCCTATATTGCAATAATAGTTAAATCCTTCTTTAGATATTATCATCCGACCTCATTTGTGATTAACTTAGATGATGATGATGAGATTGCTAAAATTGATGAGGAGGTTTATAATGAATTGAATACATTGTTTTCCTCTTCTATGAGCTTAAATGATAATTCTCCTAAGATGAGTGTTGAACTTGGTAATGACCCTAGTTCAAAATTTGCTATTGTCCCTTTAGCTAGTTTTTTTCCTTATATAAATGATGAACATGATTGGGATGCAAATGACCTACTCATAGGTTGACTCACATGTGCCTTACTATTCTTTTGCACTATTTTATTTTTCATGTTTTGTGTGTGATTGCATGTGTGTAATGTGATCTCCCCATACTATTTTGTTTGATGTTTCTCTCTCTTTGTTGCATTCCTTTATTTGTACCTACATTCTTCTCTATGCCATAAATATTTACCTTTGGCTTTATTTTTTCATTTGTCTTGTATTTTCGTTTTGGGGATGACACAAGGCATTGACACATTCATGTCTCTTCTATGTTGACCCAAAAGCTTTTCCTTTATCTTTATCTTTTCATTTGTCTTGTGTTTTCCTTTTGGATATGACATAAGGCATTGAACCATTCATGTCTCTTCCATGTTGACCCAAAAGCTTTTCCTTTATCTTTATCTTTTTTTTTTTCTTATGTTTTCCTTTTGGAGATGACACAAGGAGTAGAGACATTCATGTTTCTTCCGCATTGACCCAAAATCTTTTCCTTTATCTTTATATTTTCATTTGTCTTATTATTTTTCTTTTGGGGATGATGCAAGGCATTGAGACATTCATGTCTCTTCCATGTTGACCTGAAAGGTTTTTCTTTGTTTTCACACTCTTTGTGTCATTCTTTTTGTTCCATGAGTATTTGCGGAATGATGACAATTATGAGCTCTCTTAAAAATATTGTAGAAAATAAATACTAACCCAAAATCCATCGATCCCTCATGTGTTTGGAGTTTCATTTTTGGGGAAATCCCTTGTCCTTTTAATGATGTATCTTTATTTTGGAACATATGACTTGGCATAGGGCCTTCCAAATAATCTCACATGTCCTCTCTATTATTAGCATTTATCATTTACTACTTTAAAGTAATTTCTCACAACATGGTGTTTAGAAATTTGTTCAAAGTGGGGGAATAAATTGGAATTATTCCTTTGAATTTCATTTTTCATTCTGCATTCTTATTACTTCATGAGATGCGTCTTTCATTTTGTGGTGACATTGGGTGTGATGTCCTTCAAGAGTGTGATCTCTCTTAGCATATTATATTCCTCTTAGTGGCTTGATGTGACACATTGCATCCCCTAAGTTGTGAACCTTCTATTCTTCAATTGGTACTCTCTTGGATACATTAGTGTTGCCTAATTTAAGACCTTACATGAACTAAGAAAAACTTCATTGAACATTCCTTACATTATTTTGCATTTACAATTTACGTTATATGGCTACCTTGTATAACACACTTTGATTTCTTATGGAGCCATCTTGTTAGTTCATGAGTATAAAGAATACAAAGCTTTGCTTGTGAAAGGAGGAAAAATTTTGTTGGCCATGGTTTAGGATATAGAAAAACAATCTTAGACACCTCATTCAAGGACACCCTAGAGATCTCAATCCAAGGATGAAATAGGGGAAATATATCTTGCAATAGGGTGTCCTAGGGTATGATTAGAGACTAAAATGGGGTTCAACACCAAGCTAGGGCTTGGAAAGACAAATGATATTTAATTTCTAATGATCAAACCAAATGATATGTAAAACTTCACTAAATGAGCTAGAAATGTATGTAAAACAAAATAGAAAGTCAAGAAAGTACATAGGGGTACATAAAAACCTAGACCAACTTGATTGAGGACCTGAAATGTTGGAATTGTTGAATTTAATGTCTGTTCAAACTCATACACTAGTCTGGTGATTTAGTCCCAAATTAGGGTTTCTAGGAAGGAACATAAATTTGGCAAAGATAAGTCTAGAACACCTAAAAATTACAAAATTCACTAAACTGTGACTCATATACCAGAAGTGGCATATCATTCTAGTTTGGCATTTTTGTAAATTCAAAGTATACAAATGCTCTTCAACCTCTCGTCTTTCTTCTCAATCTAATTTTTGGGTTTGAAATGTTAAATTTTTCTTTGTAAATGTCTTTTAATGCTCTTCAAGACAAGGTGACAACTTGAATGGTTTTGTAACTTGAGAACTTCTTTCCAATATTGCTCCTTAGAGGGTCTTCAACCTAGATCTACAAATAACACACTAAAGAGGGGGGGAATTTTTTTTGTTAGTGGAAAGGGGTTTTCCTTGGTCAAACCCCATTTTGGTAATCAAGCCTTGAAATAGAATGAAATAGAAAGAAGGAATGATGAATGAACAAAATGATATGTTGCAACTCACAAAACCCTAGAAATAAGGGATGGAAAAATGTATAAAGTCACTCGAATGGATCTGGATCTTGACTCTTGCTTGAATGGTATGGATCTTCAATTGAAAGCTTTCTTGAATCATGAAACCATACATCACAATTGTTAGCTCAAAAACAAACATGATGCATGAAGACTTTTACATGATGCTTGATACTTGATAGTTAGCTCTTGAAGACTCTTTAATGCTCTAATGAATTCAAATTTTCTATAAGGAATGCTCTCTATAGACACTCCAAAATTTTTGAGGCCCGCAACTCTAATTTTCATCATAATTCTAATATTCATTTTAATAATTAAATAATGTTAATTGTTTAACTATGCTCTAAATTCATTTGTCCTCTATTAATTAAATAAATTTAATTATTTAATTATTCTTTAGCCTTTTCTATCTTTTATTAAATAAATCTTTATTTATTTAATTTAATCCAAAATCTTGAATGATGAATTAAATTATCATTTAATTCATAAAAGGGTTTATCCATGGCATATTCCTCTATGATTATATAATCTCTTTGTTATCTAAATAGTCATTTACCACTTAAGTCTATATTTAATTTTTTAAATTTTTTTTTAGACTGCAGGAATCAGGTAGCATGACCCCCTATAAACTGCAGTGTGCTTGGTAAACTTTTTAACGTGACCAGCAACGCTGGTGTGACACACCCTCCGGTACCACGGGGGTGGGGGAGACAAGAACTTGTGACCAACCTCCTGCTACAGGAAAGATTTAGCCAACCAAGCTAGGGCCCCAACCCCAAGTCTATATTTAATTAGATCAATCAGTTATCTGCTAATTTAATATCTGATTATTTCTGAAAAACAAACTTTCTATTTTAATCATTCAGTTATCTGTGGCTTTATGCGATGCATTTGACTAGTAAAAATTGTGATGCATTTGGTTGGTAAAAAAAGAACTTTTTGATATCCGAGATTCTGAATTTTCATTTTAATCATTGTAATTTTTTGTGATGACTAATTCAGAATTGGCAACATGTGATCTTGTGGAGCTAATATAGTGTTTGCAAGATGATTCATAGAAGACAAATATACAAATTATGTTTGTAGGATGATTGGCGAAGACAAATATTCCAACTACTAATGAAATCTCTTGCAGGATACTTGTCGAAGTTTGATTTTGAAAAAAATTGTCTGATTAGATTAGCTCATATATCATTTAGTGCTTAAAATTAACAATTTTCTATTGTGTTTGGTGTGTTTGCACAATATGTTAGATTAAAACCCGATTCAATAATATAAGTATCCTCTTCCCTTGCTCACTTGTGAAATCTTGGGTGTAAGAGAAACTAGTATTGACTCTAGAATTGGGGCTTCCTTGGTGGGAAAAAAGTACTCACCCCAAGGCGACTCAAATCAGCAATGAAGCTTTTTAGCCAAGCTACTCCCAACCGCTATACAAATGTGAATGTTAATGGAAAACTTAGCATTATAGGTGCAAATTTTTTATCAAGAAAAGTTAATATTTCCTCACACATAGCCACCTAAACAGGTTCCCTTACTAAAATCCAATTATTTTTAGATTTACCAAAATCCTTCTATTTGTTGGTGCAAGAGTTCAAACTTCTAAAGTCATCCCACATACTTGTGGTTCTTAGTAGAGATGAAAGGTTTGTCATGGGAGATTCATGAGAACTAAAGCTTGGCTAACCCATAGAAGTGAGTGTTATGGAGTGGAGCTAGTGTGGTCAGGCTTCTAATCATCCACTTTGAATAAGCACAATTGGAGAAATCCAAGTGGGAACTCAACAAATATTGTCCTTTCCATCCATAGGAATTGTACTTATGTGTTTTAATTTTTAAACATTTTCATGTCAAAGTAAAACCAAAACAAACCATTTTCTGATTGTCTTCTATTTGCCAAAATTTGATCAAAATCAGACTGTCAAACCTACAAATTTATAGAAAACATCTGTTAACTAGAAATATGCATCTTCTATCATGAATCACATTTGTTAACTAGAAACACACATCTACTATTATGAGTCACATCTATAAACCAGAAACATGCATCTTTCAAACTGAATCACATTTGTCATACTGAGTCACATTTGTCAATCTAAAAACCACATCTCTTGTTCTAAGTTGCAAGTGTCAAACTTGTATCTATTATTCTGGTAGACTAAACACCACATTTGAAACCCTATATGACACATTTGATCTGATGAGCTACATTTGTAGTCTAGAATGATGCATATTCCTATCATAGACCTGAGACATAGTTTTCCAAAAAACCGTATATGACACTAAGAATGACATCTGTTAATTTTTGCAACGCATCTGTCAACCTGAAGCACAATTTCTTGATTACTAGAAAAAAAAAATCACTATCATAGTCTGAGGTCAAACAATCACACTAGTCTAGGATTTATCCTTTCACAGTGACCCCTGAATAGAAACCAAAATGATTTCCTCATAATTTTCACAATTTCATCCTTTAGGTATCATTTAGCCAAAGCGATAAACATACTAGTTGCAAACCTTAGTTACATTTTAGGAGTCCTCATTACCTTCAAATCAATCAAAATTTTACGACAATCATCTTTGCAGATTTTAGATTAGGCTAACTTTCCATACATTGGATAAACCCTTGCTTCAGCAAAAATTGTCATTGAACCTACTCACTTGTCAGACATATTTTTTTTCATCTTCGTGAGTCCTTCTAGCTCATCAGTCTAGTTTTGGAACTCACTTTATCTGTTGGTACTAGTCTCACAAAAGGTCCTTTGACAAACTAAATTGAATGCTTTGTTAAACGTTGGATGGTTAGTAACCTCTTTTCAAATCTCCCAAAATTGATTACCCCTAGAAGCTTTCCTATTATTTTACATACTTAAACATGGTCATTCTAGAATGACATCATTTTAGACATTCCTTATCTTCTAAAATGGACCAAAAAAATAGTTGCATTAGCATTCATTCCTTATATCCAAGAAAATCCAAAAAACATAGACTAAAATCATATCATTCATAGATAGTTTTGCATCATCTACATTTTGAGCATATCTTACATGGTGAAAGCAAGGTCCAAAAGGATGAAATGAGAAATGGATGATCCACAAGACTTTATCAATCCATTTTCAAACCTCTCATCAATGACATCAAGACCTCAAAAAACTTTATTGGAAAAACTTGTCAGTAGAGACCAACAATGACACATTGTAGTTGAAGACTTAGACACCCTTGCACAAGACCCAAATTTTTCTTCTTTTGTAGATTAGTACTTAGAACAAGATCATCAATGATATGTACCAAAAATATTAGTAGAAGGTGCCACATTACCTCCTAGATTTGACATTCACACATTACAAACTTCACCTACCCAAGGGACAAACACGGTGACTTCTAGTGCATCTATCCCTCAAGTAACTGCAGCTATACCATTTGGATTGCCTACACAGAGTGCCACAATAGTAAATACATCACCATTTGGTACATAGAGAATGACACAAGGCCTTAACTTTACCATAGGGGCATCATCATCAAATCCCTTTTGCATCAATACTAGAAACAAAAGGCCTAAATTTGGCACAAACACGAAAATTGTTATACCAAGCATCAACATTACTAGTGCCATACCATAGATAGGGGTCTCACAAATAGGAAACATGCCTCAAATACAATTTGGGAACCATCCCAATCGTTCTCAAAACATTACCATCCCCAGCTGAAATCCACCCTTCATTCCAACACTGAACCAAAATCTCTCACAAAAAATTGGATTCCAAAACATTTACATAGACCCCAAAAATCCAACCAACACATCATTAACACAAGTGGTTGTTCTACAAACAAAAATGAAAGCTCTTCAACAATAGATGGATAATATGGTGGTCTAGCAATAGGACTTTTTCAGAAAAAGACTTATGTCCATTTCCCTTTGACAAATCATTATACATGATTCCTCTCCCACATAGATATGTTATAGAAAACTTGCCTAAGTATAAAGGGAAGCATAATCTTGTTGAACATATAAGGGAATTTTCCATAATGTGCATAGACTTTGCATATGACCCCACATATCTCATGAGACTTTTTCCACAAAGCCTTATTGGAATAGCACTTGAATGGTTTTCTCAACTTCCATATGGCATAAGGCCATGGGGTGAACTTGCTGAAAAAATTTATTGAACATTTCTCCTTTAACATTGATAATGAAATCACAATAGCATCCTTATGTCACACCACATGGGATGAGGGAGATAAATTTATCACCTTCTTCCAAAGATGGATGATTCGAGCTAGTCGATGCCTTATTGAAATACCTAAAAAGAAAAATGTTGCCATATTCCTAGATAACCTCAATTCAAAATTGAGAAGTGACTTAAGAGTACACTATTGCAATTCTTTTGTGGAACTAGTAGAAAAGGGTATCATACTTGAAAAGGATCTCATTGAAAAAGGTGAAATAAAGATGTCAAATATAAATCCAAACGTTCAAAACATTGCTAATGATAGGAATAAATTTTGGTCTCAAAACAAGAACGTAAACAATGATGGGATTGTTGATGCTAAAACCCTATAGGCATGACCAATCATTACACTCAAAGGGCACAACCCCTCTGAAAACACACTCAACAATGGCAATCAAACTACCAGCACTATCCAAAACATCCAACAACCACAATCGCAAAGGAGGTTTCTGAAGTGAGAATTCACTCCCCTAGGGGAACCAATTGAATCTATCTTTAAACAACTACTACAACACAACCTCATACAAATTCAAGAGCCAAGAAAATATGATTTGAGATAATTCAGACCTTTTTAGTGGGATGACAATTCTTTTTGTGATTTCCACCAATCTAAGGGACACATTCTACAAAATTGTTTACAATTGAAGAATATTATACAGGATCTTGTTGAGAACAAAACTATTGAAGTTTATGGATAGAAATAGCCATCCTTAAACAATGATCACCAGGTCTTTACTAATCCATTACATGACCATGGAAAAGGAAAAGCCTCCATTTCAGGAAATAAGACCAATACTTCAACCAACTATGCTAATGTCAAGGATGATTATAACCATGGCCCAAGCATAAATCACATTTGAGCCACTGATGAGCATGTCAATACTATTACCGTAAAGAAAACTTATGAATGTACTATCAACACTCACCAAACCAAGATAACCATCCAAGTCCCTACATCACAGCAACAACCATAGTCCTCCAAGACTCAATATAATTTATGTGACTACTTGAGAAAGACCCCAATGTAAATTTCTATCTTGGAACTGTTGTGTATATCACCTAATCACCGATCTATTCTAAACAAATATTTTCAAAGAACGACCATCCCCAAAAACCTTAATTTCAATCATTTCCAACATATGGAAGGATAACTAACTAACTCTCAGCATGCTACCTTCTCTAAAAAATATTACACAACTAAGAAGACACACCACAATGACCCTTTGCACCTCAAAGTTCTTGTTCATAAAATAAAAGTTAGATGAGTCTTGGTAGATAGAGGAGGAGGGTTGACTCTTTGCAACTTGAAATTGGTTAAGGAATTAGGATTTTCAGAGGTGTGTGTGGACACCACTAAGATCATTGTCATTAAGGCATATGATGATGAAGATTAGTCATCCAAAGGAGTTGTAACACTCCCCATCAGAATTGGTCCTAAGGTTAAATGGATACTAATTTCTGAGTCTTAAATCTCATCCTCCCATATAACCTTTTATCAGTAGACCATGGATACATGCTATGAAGGTTGTCCCTTCCACTTACCATCAATGTCTTAAATTCCCATACAATGGAACTGAGATTATGATAGATGGTGACCCTGATCCTTTCCAATATTGCACTAACCTACAAGGGATACCCAAAAATGGGTTCCTATAAACTAGGAGGCTTCATCATCCAACTCATCCTAGTATGTTGATCAATCCACTCTTTCCAAAAAATATACTTCCCAATCACTACCTTCCACTCCTAATATCGAGATCCAAGATAAGGGTTATGAAGAGTATCATATGAAAGCATCTTATTATGTCAGCCATTTGGTTCCTCCTAAATCATACAGTTTACCAACAATAGATAAGAGACAATCAATTGTCACCATACACATCCCTCCCACAATGAATTTCAAAAAATGGGGAGACCTAAGTAAAGAAGGTATAAACGAAGAAGATGTGACCTCTTGGTTATAAAAAGAAGACAATGAAGAACCTCCTCCACCTGCATAGATACCCATATATCAATATGGAAAAGGTTTCAAGATAATGTGAGACAAAGGATATAATGGACATAGTGGGTTAAGATTACATCAAAATGGGAGGACTGAACCTATCATTGTCTCTAAATGGTTGAAAGGCCTAGGGATTGGGTGTCAACTACTCCAAATTGGTATTTCTAGTATTGCATCACCTTTACTAGACAAAGTAAGTGCTTCTGAAGTTATCGAGACATCCAATGAGCCATATGACCAACATTACTGTGATTCCCCCGGCTCTAGAGAATATGATTGGTATTCCCTCTCCTCCACCTATGTCATGGACCTTGATAAAATATTTGGGGAACTTGATCAAATGCTTAAATCCTTGTAAAATCCGCTGAATTCCCATCCACAAAAGTATTTGACAAAAGAGGAATGGATCAAACATTACTTCTAGGAATCCCTTGATCCTACCTCTTAGGAACCTAAAAAATCCAATCCTTATAACCAAACCTTGACAATCGGCCCATACCAGAATCTACCTATTCCCAAGAAAAAGAATAAGGATGATTTGGTAATAAAACCTTTTTGACTATGTCAACAACTCAGCCTTTACCTTGACCCCTTTGAAATTTGATACTTTTGATGATGACATGCCCTTATTATATCCACAAATTATTGATGTGGATCAACAAGACACCCCCCTCTTAGATATCTTTGAGAACAATGAAGCAATAGTTGAGTTCATGGGACTGGGAGAAGGAATACCTAGTGGTGACAATAAGGCTAGATTTACCATAGAATTGGATAACATGGCTTATTTTTGGGAGTCCATTCAACCCTCTAGTTGCAAAAATAAGAAAAAAAATGAAAAAAAATAAAAATGACAAGTCACTAGGTGAAAACCAAAAGGCACCTTTGGACAATGAAAAAGAAAAACATAAGGATGCATCCAAGGGAAAAAACCTCTCTGAGGCACCTGAGGATGGAAGTTTGAACATTCTCCCTATTGCTAAAGAAAAGTCACCAATGTTAGTTGAAGAATATATGGAGATCAACATAGGAATTGAAGAGAATCCTCAACTAATCTATTTTGCGGCATCTTTGACAAAAACAAATCAACTTGAATTTCATAACTTCTTCACACAAAGGTAGGTTAACTTTGCATGGTCATATGCCAACATGCCTGGACTAGATCCTGACTTGGTATTGCATCATTTTTTATTACAACTAGGTGCTAAACCTGTGAAGTAGAAATTAAGAAAAATGCACCCGCAAATTGCTTTATTAGTCAAATTTGAACTAAAGAAAATATTGGATGTCAACTTTATCAGATCAATTAACTATGCAAACTGGATTTCCAATCTTGTACTAGCGAAAAAACCAATAGGGGCCATTTGTATCTATATAGAACTTTCAAGATATAAACAAAGCATATCCTAAAGATGACTTTCCTCTACCACATATTAACATGATTGTGGACCTAATAGTAGGATATGAAATGTTATCCCTCATGGATGGTTTCTCAAGATATAATCATATCAGAATCACACCTAAAGACCAACACAAGACAACCTTCACTTGTCCATGGGGAGCTTATTTTTGGAACATCATTCCCTTTGGTCTTAAAAATGTCGAAGCAACCTATCAACGTTCCATGAAAACTATTTTCCATGATCTCATACAAACTCTTATGGAAGACTATGTGGATGATATGATATATAAATCATTGACAAGAGCTAATCAATTATAGGCCCTAGATAATATTTTTCAAAGACAAAGTGAAGATAAATCAAAAGAAATGTGTATTTGGTTTGAAATCAGGAAAAATTTTAGGATACATCATTTCTAGATGAAGCATTGAAGTGAACCCAACAAAAGTGAAAGCTATAATGGACATGCCTCCACTGGCCAATATAAGTAAACTATGCACACTACAAGGGAGATTTTAGTCTATCAGATGATTCATAGTGCAATTAACAGATATGACACATCTCTTCTAGCATCTACTTAGAAAAGGGGTGTCATTTGTATGGACAAGTAAATGCCAAGAAGCGTTTCAATAGATCAAGGGTTGCCCACTCATGCCACCAGTGTTAATGCCACCTACTCAGGGAAAAAATTTGATACTCTACATTTTAGCAATCACATTAGTACTAGGAGTCTTACTTACACAGAATGATAATGAGGGTCATGAAAGGGAAGTCTATTATATCATCCACACTTCGGTAGGTTATGAACTAAATTACAATACCACTAAATGTGCTTCTCTTGCAGTAGTATTTTCTATTCCAAAGCTTAAACACTACATGTTAAACCACCAAACAATCTTGGTCTCAAAGATAGATCCTTTGAAGTATCTCCTTAGTAAAGCAACATTAACAGGATGACTGGCTACATGGCTAATTGTACTTAGTGAATAAAATATTGAGTATGTAGAAAGAAAAGCTATAAAAGGATAAGTTATTGTTGACCACTTGGAAGATGCATTGATTAAGGTAGATCATCCTCTAGTTTTAGACTTTCCTGATGAGTTCATCTCCACTCTTGACATAGGAATGACATGGAAGTTATACCTTGATGGGTCCCACACAAATCATGGTTTAGGGGATGGCATATTGTTTATCACACCAAAGGGAGACACTATTCCTAAGTCATTTAGAATTTATTTTCCATTCACCAATAATATACCAAAGTATGACACTCTTGTAAAAGGATTATGAATGCAAATAAAATGGAAGATTAAGCACCTACAACTTTATGGTGATTCTCAGCTAGATGAAAAGCGCACCCCATACAAGTAGATGGAAGATAGTTTCAAACAATATTTTGATAAGATCATCTTTCATAAAATACCTTGCATTTAGAATAGGGTAGTAGATGCTATGGCAACTATTGGTTCACTCTTGGACATACCTAACAATGTGCCTAAATTCAAGTTTTTGGTAGAACAACTTTTGGTTCCTACCTTTGATGTCCCATATTTGGAGATGGTGTATGAACTTGTTGGTCCCAATTTCCCATGGTAAAAAGACATATATGACTACCTACATGCCCAAATAATACCCCTTCACCTCTTGAACAACCAATGTAGGATATTTATATGTAAGTCAGATAAGTATACCATCATCAAAGACACCCTTTATAGACGTGCCCTAGACAATACCCTATTGAGATGTCTCGATACTGAAGAATCACAAGTGACTTTGCATGAGGTACATGAGGGTATATGTGGATCTCACTCTAGCATTCCCACCTTAGCTAAGAAGATTATGAGACTAGGCTATTATTGGCCTATGATGGAAAATGACTCATATGTCTTTATCAAGAAGTGTTGACAATGTCAAATTCACAAATACTTGATACACGCACTAGCACAGGACCTCCATCCAATAAAGTCACCATGGTACTTTACCCAATGGGGTCTCAACCTCATAGGTAGGATACATCCTACATCCTCCAATGGACATAAATTAAACATTACTGCGACTGAATACTTTACCAAGTGGATTGAAGCCATTCCTATGACCTACATTACTGGCACATAGATTTCTAAGTTCATCCTTAACTATATCATTTGTCGGTATGGTGTTCCTCAATCCATAATCATGGATAATGGTCATCCATTTAAAAACCAAGAAGTATGTCACCTCTGCAAATAATTCCATATCCAACACCATGTTTCCACTACATATTACCCATAGGGTAATGGCCAAGTTGGGGCATCTAATAGAACAATCCTCAGAATCCTTAAAAATACTGTCAATGATGTTGGTCTTGATTGGCATTTATAGCTTAACCATACCTAATCCAAATCTCCAATACCTCAAATAGACATAATGATGGATGAACTATTCCATTGATTTGATATGTTGGTTGCTCAATTCAACAACATAACATTGACATGGAGATGATAGATAAATGATGATAGATAGAAATAGAGAATGATTTTGATAGCATAAGGATGTAATTAGGGATAAAATATTAAGGTTAATGCAATAAAGCATATAAATCAAACCCTAATAAACAATTAATCACAAATGAGCATAAAGACATAAAGCATAAAACAATATTACCAAATCTTCATGCCACCATTGATTGACCTTCATTGCACCTTCTCCATTTGCTACAATATTATGTTTTCCCTCAAATTCTTGATGAGCAACTATGACTATTACAAGACCTAAGCAAATATTGAAGGATTTGATCTTAAATGCAAGTATACTCATAATTCTACAAGCAACAAGAAGTATGGAAGCCTAAATTCTAAAGCATGAAGTATGAAGAAGTGATGAAGTCGATAGATGATCAAAGTCCCCAAATGAGGTTGGCATTGCCTTTTTATTAAAAGATCAATTTTAGATGAAAGGCTAGGATTGAAAGTTTGACAAAGCCCTAATATCAAAGGTTGAAATTAGAAGTAAAAACTAGCAATTAGGGTTAAGGAAAAATTAGGCTAAAATTTCAAATGAATGGTTGTGATTTGATTTTGGAAAAAATCAAATCAAAGTTAAAGAATGCATATGACAAGAAGATAGTGGGAACAAAAAATGGAGCTGCTAGAGAATCAAATAACAATTTAAAATTATTTGATTCAAGAGGTGATGTTGACCTTTAGAATTACAAATTAATTTCATTCAAAAGTGGTGGAGTCATATTACAATAAATAATTATTTAAAATTATTTACTTGGTGGGAAAATAGAAAGTGGACAATTTTAAATAAATTCTTTATTTAAAATTAGAAGAAAAATCTATATGACAATTAAATAATTAATACTAATTACTTAATTATGGATGAAATCGATAAGGTGGACAATAATTAAATAAAATCATAGGAATTTATTTAATTATAAAAATACATAAGGAATTAATGACATTTAAATAAATAAATAAATTTTATTTATTTAAATAATCAGGAGGAAATAGTAGACAAATAATAATTAAATAAATTTAGGAATTTATTTAATTATGGAAAGACAAGAAATTAGCGACGTATTTAAATAAAATAAATATAATTTATTTATTTAAATAGTCAAAAGGAATAAGAAATATGAATTAATTAAATAATTGAGAATTATTTAATTAATAGTTGAATTTGGACTATAGGACATAATTTAAATATTTTAATTATGTTGAGAAGAAATATGAAGAAAAATATAGTCTGCAAGCCTAGGTCAATTTTATGTGTCTAAATTTTGGTCCTCTTTGTGATAATGCAGTTTATTGCATTGTGACAAAGAAAAATTTAGTTCAGGATATGCCCCAGTGAAAAATAGGATGAGGAGGAATGACGAGGAGGTAGCGGTATGCCCCCTCAAGAGGACAGTCAAGCTTAGAGAACACAAGTGGGCTCTCAAAATGGATGAAAGAACTAGAAGATGGGGAAGAAAAGGATAAGGGAAAATAGACAAGGATGATGAGGATGTGGACTAGAAGAAATGTTAGAGCGGAAAAGAGGAATGGTATGACAGAAAAAGAAACCTTCAATATTTTTCCAAAGTACAATAGGTGTTGCATTAATCATCATTGGGTGGTAAAATATGACAAATGGACAAAAAAACCATGATATGATATAGACCAAGGTGTGTAAGGTCATCCACTTGTGAAAAATAGATAGTAACAGACAAGGAATGTCCCAACTCATACTAAGGGCTAAGTGGCCCCAATCTTTTTGCTAAGACAATCCATAGATAGTAGTCAAAGAAATGAGTCGAGAGACATCATTGCTCCTCTATATCCTTCATGGGCATCCTTGAGGAACTAGTAACCTGACTCACAGAAAAGTTCCAAAAGAAACCTAAGACAAGACAAGCCAAAATGTCAACAACCAGCTATAATTTTTGCCAAAATTTGATTTATTTGATGGTAAATTGACTAAGTGATTGACGGGTTGATTGTTTGACAAAGCCTGGTTTTAGGAAAGACACATATTGTATAAGACATCAGGTCTAGTTTCGATCATGTGACCACCTGTATAAGGCGAATGAAAATGTTTTGACTAAATGACAATGTCTAGTTTTAGGAAGGACACACCTTGTATAAGACATAAGTTGACTAGTTGACTATTTGATTGTTTTGATAGTTTGTTTGGTTTGACTGAGTGAAGTTGTTGGCTTGTTGTCTTGTTGATGTGTGACTTGCTTGATATTTTGATGACTGTTTGTGTCTTTGTGGATGATGTTTGATTTATTGTGACTGACATGACAAAACCTCAAGGACTGACCTAGGTGACATGGACTAACTGACATGACTGACTTTGACTCTACTTTTAGGATTTTTTAGTGTTATTTGGATGTTTTTGTGTTTCTGACATATTTTGATTTTTTGGATTTTTGAAATGTTTTGATTGTTTTGAATTTTTGAAATGTTTTGATTGTTTTGAATTTTTGAAATGTTTTGATTTTTTTGAGTTTTTTTCAAGACATTTTGCCACTTTTTTTTTAGATTTTTTGGAATGTCAATGGATCACAATTTGTGTAACCTTTGTGCTAGATACCAATGACAATGGGGGGGACCAAGTCTAGGTGGATGTAGGATAGATAGGTAATAATGGATAGAATGGATGTATGTGTAAGAGCGAAAGAATCTGATCTTCAAACACTATGTTGCATAAGAATAACATGCCCCATTCTAGGTACAAGACTTAGGATTTTTTTGGACAAAATGTATGACAGTAGGATAATGATATGATTGGTTTAGATAGGATGAGGTATGTCAAGAGATACCCAGAACATGTTTCGACCTTTTACCTCTATATCTTCATCAAGATCAAAAGGAGAAGGGTGGATAAGTGAACTCAATATGATAGGTATGTATGATGGCTAAGATGGCAGGTAGGATGGAAATGATATGACATGAAAATGATAGGTTGGATAGATAATACATTGTGCCCCAAGTGTAAGTGGCATACAAGATCAACCTACACATGATGCCTATTTGCTAGGTTTTCATCATGGTACTTATCTAGGGTTCCTTTTTACCTCATTTTCATCATTGGATGAAGGGATTTCTCTTTACTTTTCTTTTTTTTTAACTTTTTGAATTTTTCACTTTTTGGATAGAAGAAGATGAGTATGGATAGGATGGACTCAAGTGTCTAGTTCCATGAATGTGGTAGTCCCACTAGATATGGATTTCATTGCATGGACCATGTCAGATGTTGTTGTGCTCATAGATGTTGGTAAGGGATGACATGAAAGGGAGATGTAGGTAGATGATGGATTATGATGTGGATTATGTAGGACTTATGCAAAACGATGAATGGGGAGGTTTAGCCAAAAGCATGGACCATAGGAAGGTGGTGGGGGAGATATGTAGGATAATAAGTGAAGGATGAGGAGATGGAGGTATGTGGAATTAGTGTGAAATGGAAGGAAACCATGACCAATGGTTGCACACATTATGATAAACGTTGAAGATTTTTATGTGGACAGGGTGTAGGAAGCAATGGAGATGTTTTCTTAGGAGGTGGTGGATGTATTGCTTTTGGTATCCACATAGATTTAGTATTTTTATGATTTTTTTTTGGCTTGTGGGATGGAAGAATTTGATATTTTTGTATGGAATGGCATTTTTGAAGGGATGAGGAGAATGGTTGGGATTTTTGAGAGGTGGATGCCTCATTTGAATTTCATTTTTGTTAGGGACCCATATCATTTTATTTTTTGACTTTGCTTTAGAAGGTATGGGTTTGGGAGGATTTTTTAATATATTTTTGTTTGGTTTCTTGCATTTTTACCCTAAGGGACTAGGACCCTTATGTTTTTTGGCATTCTGAAAGGAGACATCCAAATGTTTATTTTTGAATCCCATTGGGTGGATGGAATGAGTGGAAGCTTTATGTTTACACAATGTGTGCATTTTTTGGTCATGAATAGGATATTTAGGGTATTTATGAATGATTAGGATATTAGGTGTTGGAAGAAATGGTGGGAAAGTGGATGGAGGGATATGTGGGGTTGGAAGAAGCAGGGATAAATTGGATGGTGGAAGGTGTATGGTCACATGCTTTTGAAACTTGTAGGATAATGGAAGTGGAATGTCAACATATTTTTAAGGTGTATGATAGGATTCATGATGGAATGTGGAAATAGGATGCATGGAGGAAATACCAACATCTTGAGATTGGTGTCAGGTGATCCCACAATAGTGGTTTACAATTTTTTTTCCAAACAGGACATTGGAATTTTTATTTTTTAACTAAATCTTCACATTCGAGCACCTATAGTGGCTAAACCATGAGGAATTTGAAGATGATACAAAATAGAGTCTCATCATATTTTGTCTGTGGATTCTAAAAATATTTGTTTCAAAAATTTTGGAATCAGATTGCACTTCTTTTTCCATCTCCCATGAAAACTGGTTTTTTTCATAAAACAACATTTTTAAAAAGTGACACACACTATATAACGCATAATTTTTTTTTCCATGAAGGATAAAATTAAAATTATTTTTAATTTAGATTTGTAACTCTTACATCTAGTGCTTCCACTTAGTTAGATAGTTTTTTATTGAATATTTTTTCTTTAATCAAGTTTCGAAGTCAAACCAATTACAATTTAGACATAGAGTGACTGTATAATGCATAAATTTTTTTGTATATATCAAAATTCATTTTTTTTTGTTGGATCAAGGAATTTAATATTTAGTGCACTCATATTTTTCAATTTTTTTTGATAATCTACTATTTTCCACATGTGCAAAACAAAGACCTTCATTTTCGATGAAAAAACTAGGTTTAATAAAACTAAAAAACAAATACATAATAAAACCAAAGCATATTTAAATTATTTTTGTTGGATAGCTCATTCTGAGGACTACCTAATTCTAGTTGGGTTTGTGAAGATTCCTCCATTTTCATCCTCAACCTACGCTTTGAAGTGTAAAAATTTAGGTATTTTTGTGAACAAGGTCGAAAATCAAGGAAAATGTGGGTTTGCTAAAACTGGGGTACAAGCAAACCAAGGTTCATTTGAACCCTGGTTCATTCAAAACCCATTCCCAAAAGACGTTTTTATTTGTTTTTTGTATGTGTATGCATTAAATGGTTTCGCTCAAACCTTAGTTTGAGAAAACCCTTTTTGGTTCATTTGAACCAATGAGTTCATTTGAATCCCTAGAATGAAAATTTTTGGCATGGGGTCATCTTTTACAAGTTCTCCTTCCTCATTCAAATTGTAAACCACTTTTGTGGGTTTACCCTATCCTAGTGGTGTATATCCAAGGCCATAAGAGCACAGAGGGACTTTGACATGGATGGGCTCCAAAATACCTTGTTCATGAAGGTCTAAACCTTTACCTCGGTGGTTCATGTTTTGGAGTATGCAATGGACAAGGGGACTAGGTGTAGGTGGAAAACTAGACACAAGTTCCTTATTGGATGGAGAAAATGAAGCAAGTGAATATAATGGTTTTTGTTATTCTAAGGAGGAACATTCATGAATGAGGGTGTAAATTCCAATAGGATATGATGGAGGACTTGCAATGGGATCAATAATGGGTGATGGAGGATCATTAGGATCTTGATTAGCATTGTGTTCACTTAGATCCATGGTATTATTTTGATTTTCTATGTGCACTTTAGAGGAACTTGTCTCATCATGGGAAGTGGATGTTTTTGTATCATGGATGGGTGAGGTGGCCAGCTCTTGACCATGGAATGCATAAAGTTGTCTAAGGGGATTATCATGGTCTTCTTGATCATAAAAGGGGTCTTGATCAAAGATAAAAGATTGATCATGTATAGTATTAGGTGTCTTATGACTGAAATAATTGGGAGGGTGTTGATCTTTATGTGGATGAGGGGGTAATGTGTCCTCATGTTTAGGATTGTGCTCTTTACATACCTCTTGGGTTGTTTGGATGGAAGTGGAAGGGGATGAATCTTGAATGGGCTCAACATGTTCTAGATGGTCAACAACATGGAGACATGATGGAGGTTGACTTGGACTTAATGGTGAAGACTCTTGAATAGGCTCAAGGGGGAGACTACATGATGGGGTTGGAGGAATAGGAATGGTGTTTGAAGACTCTTTGGTAGGTTTAAAAATATGATTTGGATGACATGGCGATGTTTGATTCCTTGCTAGTAGCCTTTGGGTTGTATAATTTGTAGGTGGATGGGTGGATTTGGGTAATGCCATATGTTTACTTTTGAAATTTTTGAATTTAGGGCATAGATTTGATGGAGGATTTGATGATGGTGGGGTTAATGAAGAGTTTGATAGATTAGAAGGTGGAGAGGCCAATGGATTATGACTAGGACATGGTGGATTAGGGATAGGAATTTGATTGGATGGTGTTATGATAGAGTAATAGGGTGCATGAACTAGATTGGTTTTCCCCTTGTCAAATGGAACATGATAATTGAAAGGCTCTTGATTTTGTTTCCAACGTGGACTTGGGCTCCTATGTTCTTGTTGTGATATGGGTGGATATGTTGATATGGAATTGACATGATAGGTAGATGGGTTAGGTTGGGATGATGATGAAGGTGACACATAGGATTGTGGTTGAATGTGTTGAGGTTGGAATGGTGTTTGGACTTGTTGTGGTATGATTTGTTGTTGTGATAATGATGGAGGGGTTGCATAGGATAATGGTTCTTGAGAGGTTGATTGATATGGATAAGGGTTGACATTGGAAGAGTTGTGATAGGTTGATGAAGGGGAAACATGATATGTGGATGGATGAGGTTGGTATGATGGATGTGATGATTGGATTGGATGTTGTGCTTGTTGGATTTGACAAGTGGCCATGAGGTATTGGGCTTGTGCTATGAGTTGTTACATTTTAGGTGATTGGTTTTTTTGAAGTTTTTGGATCATGTCATGGACTCCATGAATGATTTGTTGGTTTAAAGGTGACTGGCTTGTTTGAGCTATGTGAAGTATGTGAATGAGCTTTTGTGCTATGTCTTCTAATGTTTTCATGATATAAAATTATCTTTATTGGATTAAAGAGATGATGATTAGGATATGATGTGGAATTACAAGATTGGATGATTTGGATGATGTGGCAAGTGTTTATTGGAAGTTTGATTTGAGAAATATCAAACACAAGATCTCACATGTAAATGCATGAACACACACACCAAACAAAATGATAAATTATCTTTCAATTTTAAAAGTTATGATTAAGAAAACACTTGAATACACAATAAGTCTAATGCTAGTCAAGTGGGTATGGCCAATTAGGTCTTGAGATAGGATACACAAGGCTGACTAGGGATGATTTGAAAGCAAAATCTTGCCAATAAGCTAGGAGAAAGGGGTAACCCACCCTTCACCTTCACTTTCCAAAGGTATAAAGTTCTTTGGGGCTTAGCCAAGAGTGACAAGATTGCAACTCCCAAAGGAGTGTGTCTTTGGATTCACACTTAATTGAGGTCATCCCTTGGAGGGGTGTGTGCTTCAAGAAGGCCTCGTAAGAAGGGTATGACAAAATTTAACCAAGTGAGGTGTTTTCGAGGACACACACACTTGATTCACACTCGTCATGATTAATTTCCTTTTAGAAAATTGAAATGTGTGTAAAACAGTTTAAGCACTTGTTCCTTTTAACCACAAGTCAAGATGTGTGATTGAATACAATGGTCCATTTAAAACCAATTTCAATGATGTGACAACAAACAAGATTTATTTTAGACTGCAAAATCCAAATGTGTGATCAAACAAGTTGTTCTTTATAAGCCCCAAATTGAAGTGTGTTCTTGATGGAATGTGTGCACCTAAACTTTATTTAGCTCCAAATTTTTGTCCACTTGATCCAATTTGTACTTTGAAGTATTTATTTGTTGTGCACATTCACAAAGCCAAAACCCTAACAAGATAATTGATCAAAAATATTAGAGGGTTAGCTAGTCAAGACAAATATGATTTTTGGAAAAAAAAATTATAGAAAAAATAAAAAGAAAGAGAATAGACCCTTATTGAAATTTGTAGAGCTTTCCAAAAAAGTAAATAAATCCAAAAAAATTGTTGTTTTGCACCCAATATTAATTTTTTATGAAAAATCATTAAAAAATTATAAACAATTCAAAATAGCTCCACAAATTCTAATTTTTTGAATGTAGGTGGTCAACATCATCTCAAAGTTGCAAAAAACATTTCATAAAAATATCTACGACTGTTTGTGAGATATAAGCAAATCTTTATAAAACTCTAATTTTAAAAGATCTATTTTTTGTGTAATTATTTTTCATCCAAATAAAAAACATAATGAATAGACCCCTATTGAAATTTGGAGAGATTTCTAGAAATAAAAAGAAATCCAAAAAAATCTCTAATTTTATCTCAAAATTATTTTTTCATGAAAAATAACAAAAAAATTATAAAATAATAAAAATAGCTCCAAAAACTTTGATTTTTAGACTAAAAGTTCTTAATATTTTCTGCAACTTGCAAAAAAAAATTTTATAAAAAAATATGTAGTCATTTGAAAGTGTAGACATATAAAAATGACCTAGGCCTGCAAGCTCTACTTTTCACATTTTTCTTCCTAGCATAATGAAGACATTTTAATTGTCCTTGGTCCACTTTCAACTATTAATTAAATAATTCCTAATTATTTAATTAATTCATGTCTTTTTATTCCTCTTGATTATTTAAATAAATAAATTTTATTTATTTATCTAAATACGTTGCTAACTGTCTAAAGTCTCTCTATAATTAAATAAATTTCTTAATTTATATTATTATCCTTGTCCAATAATTCCTCTTGATTATTTAAATAGATAAATTCTATTTATTTATTTAAATGTGTCACTAATTCTTAAGTCTTCTTATAATTAAATAGATTCTTTAATTTATTTAATTATTGGTCACCTTCTCTAATTAAATAAATATCTTTAATTATTTAATTATCTTATTTGAAATTGCCCCCTTTTTAGTAAATGATTTAATTTAATTATTTACTGTTATGTGGTCCCACCTTTTGAATTAAATTAATTTTTTAATTCAAAATAGTCTTTTTCCTCCAAAAAGTAAACAATTTCTATTATTATTTGATTTTCCAGCCACCTCTCTTTTTGTGCCAATCTTATCTCTTATCACATGCATTGTCAACCCTTGATTTGATTTTCTAAAAATCAATCTTGTCCATTCATTTTGAATTTTCCCTAATGTTTCCCTAACCCTAATTGTGGGTTGTCAAATTGAATCTTGTCCATTGATTCTAGGGCACTTTTCAATCTTCAATCTTGGCCATTCATCCAAAATTGCATTTTCTATAAAATAGCAATTTTGCTCTCATTTTGTCATCTCATGTCATCTTGCAACCTCATGCACTCTTGTTATTTTCTTGAAATCTTGTCATCTTAGCTCTTGTCATAGGCATATTTACATTTCATTTGGCATAATTTAGACATAGTTCAGATACTTAATAGTTGTATTATAGCTTAGTATTGCATGTAATCACTCAAATCCTTTAACATTTTCTTAGGGCTTGTCATTGTCATTAGATTGTTCATCATAAATCTGATGGAAACATCATATTTGCAGCAAGTTGAGAGGGTGTAATGGAGATAAGCCATGAAGAATGAAGACATTTTGGTGAGAATGTTTTATATGTTTTCATGTATATCCTTTGCACTTCATTATCACTTTGGGTTTTTATGTTAATGCTTTAATCTGGTAACCCTAGGAAAATTCCCTTTGTTACATTGGTGAACCTGATGCCAAAATTATGCATATTTTTTTTTCCATATGACATTTTTTTAATTTTGCAAGTATAGGTACGACCGCGATGCATTTGTTTTATAGAATGACACATCTAATTTTTTGCAATGCATTTGTTGCCCAGAGTGACGCATCTGCTCTGTTGTGAGACATATGCTTTGTATAGTGATGCATTTTCTCAGCTATGACACATTCGACTTGTAGGTTGCCTCATTTTTTTATTAAATTCCAAAATGTAGAATCGAGCCACATTTATCTGTCAAATTCGAGAACATAGAACAAAGTTGCATACGTTGTACATAGTGATGAAATGACGCTACTGTGATGCATTTTTCTAGTAAAATTTTTCTCTTAGATTTTTCCAGATTTGACTTGATTTGCATTCTACTTTTCCTTTTTGCAATCTATAGTTTAGGGATTTTCTAGTTACTAATGGGTGGTTGCAAAATGTGGCTTTGAATATTTCATGGGTCCAAGACATCTTCTTTGAAACTACTAACTTGTGGTTTTGTAGGTTTGATTGTCCAAGGCTATTACTTTGAAACATTATTATTTCTAGATTAAAAAACACTTCAATTGGTGCACTAAAAATAACATTGATTTTCCTTTTCTTGATTGTGCTTGAAGGTGGTAGGTGATTATGCTCTCATCTTGTGCAAACTAGGTGATCAGAAAACTAGACCCACCTTATTTTTGTGTAACCCTTACGATTCAATAATCAAAGTATCCTCTCCCCTTACACACTTGTGTGATCCAGGGTGTAAGAGAAATGGTTATTGACTCTAGAACTTGGCCCTTCCTTAGTGGGAAAAAGTACTCACCCTAAGGCAACTCAGACCAGCAAAGGAGCTCTTTGGCTGAGCTACCCCCGGCCGGTATATAAATGTGAATCCTAATGGAAAGCCTAGGATTATGAGTGCGGATGTGTCATACGGATAAAGTAGCACTCCCCAAAACCATATTGAGCATAACCTCTTTAGGTTGGAATTCCTCCTAAGCAAAGCTTAATCTTTTTCCCCATGTGTAGCCACTCGAACAAGGGTCCTAAACTAAACACCTTTGTGTAGTAACAAAAATCCTCCTATTTGCTAGCATAACAATGGTCATTGTGAAGGAATCCACATTCTCATAGTTCTTAGTAGAGGTGATCAATTTTCCATGGGAGTTTCATGGGGGTTGGTAGCTTAGTTGGCCTGAGAAGTGAGTGCAATGTAAGGGGGAGCTTGTATGACCAAGCTTCTGGATTCACACACTAAGAATAAGTGTGGTTGGGGAAACCCACCTAGAATCTAGTGAAGATTGTCCTGGCCTAACATAGGATTGTGCTTTTCTTTATTGTGTTTGATCAAAGATAAAATATTTTTCTTTCGAAGTGTTTTCAAACATTTAAACAAAACAAGACATCACTTTGAGATCTGGAAACAAACAATCAACCTCAAACAACTCAGAATTTTGACCAAAATTGCAAAAAAACAAGACTTTTTTCTATCTACACATCTGTTGCAACACATTTACTTTGTTGTACTACATTCACCTTACATAACACCGAATTCACTCTATTGTACCACATTCACACTACAAAACACCGCATTTTCCTGTTTCATATTGTATTTTCTTGTCAGAAAGCTGCATTCATAATACTAATCCATATTCGCTTTCTGTAACACCGCATTCACTAAAACCAAGCCACGTCTGCTATACTGTGATGCATCTATGACTTGAAATGATGCATTCACCTGACAAAAACAAGACTGTCACAAACTAGTAACCAAAGTCAAACCTGTCCAAGCTATCCACAAACAACTTTTTCCAAAAGCATTCTATGAAAACCAAATCAAAATATTGCTCAAATTTCTCATTTCTTTGCACACTTTAGCTTGCATCTTACCATAGGGTCATCTTTTCAAATTTTAGTCTCCCCATTAGGCCTCACCATTTTCATTTTCATTCATAAACCAAAACCTAGGTCCTCATTTCACTTGCATATTTTGGATTAGGAAAACCTTAGCATACTTTGCAACATCTTGACTTTCAAAAGTAGGTTATCATTGGGCTTAGTCATCATTATCTTCTTTAGTAATTATCCTTTTGTGAGAACTTTCCAACTCAAAAGTCTAGTTAAGAAACATCACTTGTCATTTTTTCCTTGTCATTTAGTCCTTCAAACAAGTCCTTTGATATTCCAAAATTGAAACATAGATTAGGCTTATTATGGTTAAGCAACCTTTATCCAAATCATCTAGACCTTTGCATTTGCATACTTTAGAGATTCAAATCATTCTAGTCCTCACCTTGCATATCTTATCCTAAAAAATCCAAAGATATTGTCATAAATTTTATCATAGTCCTCATTTGGAATCTAGACTTGGCATTGGTCATTTCCTTAGTCAAAATTTTCATATTAGTCCTCATTGTCACCTTAGCATTTGGCATCCTTTCTTGAAAATTTTATCACTTTTCATTAGTTATTTCCTTTATGCAAACATCATTATCACCTTGCATTGACATCCTCCAAAAATACCAAAAAAAATAGTGTCATAACTTGTCATCCTAGTATTCATTATCCTTTGGCATTAGTATTTCCTTTAGAAAACATTATCATATTGCATCCCTTATTATCAAAAATCCAATAACATAGTCATGCATTGTCATCCTTCATAAAAAAAATCCAAAAACATAGTTTCATTTAGTTGTCATTTTCACCTTCTTCCTAATTCGAGCAATACCGTATATGGTTGAGACTAGGATTCAAAGAGAAAGAAGACAAATGGCTAATTTCAAAACAAGGCAACAATACCTACAACTTTTCCAATGACATGAACCAAGAAACATCTTTCATCATTCTTTTCAGCACCATGAACATGCCATCCTCATCACATAATCCCTTTGAACCATTCATACATAGGGATGAACATTGAAAAATATTTGAGGAAGACCTAGAAGCCACAACCCAAAATCTAAAAGTAGCCTCCTTTGTAGAAGAAATGGTTTTACATGATAGAGAAAGATATTTGGCCATTCTTCTAAGTGAAGGAGCTAAATTACCACATGGTTTTGACATCAACACTTTGAAACCAACATCACCCAACCATAATGTCAACAATACAAATAGCATTCCCAACACTAGTCAACCTCAAAACAATACAAGAAATGATTTTTTTGGTGCTACCTCACAAAATTCCATAGGTACCATTAATTCTACCTTCAATGATACAACTAATCAAAAGAATTCTAGTTCAATCAATGCAACATTCGTTGAAGTGACACCAACCATGTCACAATCCATGACACAACCAATGCCAAAAATGTCAACAATATTGTTGTAATCATTTGGTGCCACCTTTGGATCCTCATAAATGGGGGAAATCTCTTCAAATCCTCTATTTGGAGCTTCATCTAGTGCCATGGCTGCCTCATCATCAAATCCTTTCAATGGTACCTCATTTAATCCCTTTGGAGGAAGTAAATGACGTGTCTTTATTTGAAGACCACAACCAAATGTTAACAAGTCATCACAATTTAATATTAATATTTCCCAAGGGAAAAACATGAACATTCCCCATGGGCAATTCCAAAAATTTGGACAAGGCAATCAAAATATGCAACACATGGCATCATTTCGACATCAAAATATTCATGGTCAACATATTCCCCGAATTTTGACTCAAATGGCTAGAGGGAACATTCTAACATATTGATCACATATTCACACTCATCAACAAGTCCCTAATCAAAACTTTCAAACCAACAACATGCAAACCAAAACACAACATACATCTCACAACAACACATCCCACAACAAAGCACCAATGTCTTTTAAAAAAAAATGAGACGTATGGGATACCTATCACTCCCATGTGTGATGCAACAAATAATCCCATAATCGATGCCTTGACAACTCAAGTGGCTCACTTACAAAAAACCATAGAAAACATGTAAACGTCTGACAAGAAGTCACACATATCATATGACCTATTCTTATACCCTTTTGACACAAATTTCTACATTCCACTATTCCCTCCTCGATATGTGGCATCACATTTTACCAAATACAAGGGCAAGACAAATCTTGTTGAACACATTCGAGAATTCATGACCAATTGTATGGACATTGCCTATGAAAAAACTTACTTGATGAGGCTTTTTTCTAAGATTCTTATAAGACCTGCACTTGAATGGTTCTCCACACTAAAAGGGATAAAAACATGGGATGAACTTAAAGAAAAATTTGTGAAAAATTATGCATATAACATTGACATGGACACCTCCATCACTAGGTTATGCAATCTTACACAAGAAGATGTTGGTGAAACATTTATCCCATTCTTCCAAAGATGGAGAAGTCTAGCAAGTTTTTTCCACATTGACATACCTGAGAAAGAAAAGGTTGAAATGTTTGTTCAAACAATCCTAGGCCCATTGAAATATGGATTGCAATTTCATTGCTACACAACCTTCACAGACTAGTCAAAAAGGGTGTCCAAGTTGAGAAATCCGTCATTGCCAAAGGGGAATTAAAATATGGTCCTAAAATCACAAACACAAATCCATCCATAGACAAAAATAAGTATTGGATAAAAAATAAACACATTACCAATGACAATGTTGTTGATGCCAAGGTTGTAAATGTGATGGGACCAGTGCTTGCTCTTAAAGGAGCTCAACCAAAAAACAAACCAACAACAATACTGACGCCCCCTACCAATGTCATTCAAAATAACCAAAATGGTCAAAACAGTCAAAGTCAAGGACAACCCCACTAGAAAAGAAAATTTTCAAAAGGACGAACATGCACCGCTTTGGGACATCCAATTGAGGATGTCCTTAAGAAGCTCCTCCAAAATTTTCTCATAACACTTGAGGACCCTAAACCATATGACCCGGGGTAGTTTAAACCATCATGGTGGGATGATAACACTTTATGTGATTACCATCATGATAAAGGGCATAAAACATCTTCTTGTCGGAAACTAGGAAACATTGTACAAGACCTCATTGAAATTAGATTAATTGAAGTGGGTGGGCAATAATTTTCATCCAATGCAAACCATACCATTCATAATAACCCACTGCAAGACCATGGTTCTAATAAAGCCTCCTCATCAAGTCCCAAGACTAATAACAATCAAGCCAATTATTTAGGAGGAATCATCAATCTCCTTAGCTCTTTATCATCCTGATGATGGATCACTGAGTGTGATCCGAAACGTTGATGAAAAAACTCAAACACAATCAAAAAATCCAAAAATCACAAAATATTAAACATGATGGATTGTGGAAATCTCATAGCATTAATCATTAATAATGTTAGAAATGATGATGAATATGTCAATACCATCACTATCAAAAGAGCACCTAAATGCAATTCTACTACTCGAAGCAGAAAAATTACCATAGCTAGTCCACCTCCTCGACAACCAAAAATTACAATACTAGGTCCATCTACAAAACTACCACAATTAGGCCCATCTACAAAGCAGTCCCAACATAGGAGTCAGTTTAACCTCATTGACCAACTAGACAAAACCCCTATGCAAATATCCATACTTGAGTTGCTTCACATTTCACCCATGCATAAGGCTATACTCGACACTACCAACCATAATGATAGTCCTTTTTTCCCTTATTTTGACAATGAGTATGAGTCAAGTGAAGGAGAATATTGGATAGAATCTAATTGGGAATTGGATGATGACAACTTCATTTTCAACATCTTTGAATCTGTATGCATGCTTTCCACATCCTCCCCAAAATTCAACAATACTGGCAATGGTATCTCCCTAGCCTACCCACAACTAATCAATTGGGATAAACAAGGCCCGCCAGTCATGGACATATTTCAGAATGATGAGGCCATTACATAATTTATGGGACTACATGAGGGAATACCCAGTGGTAATCACAAGTTTGGATTTTCTATTGACCTAGATTGTGAAGCCTACTTCTAGGAGACTACTCCATCCTCTAGTTACAAAATGAAAAATAAAAATTAAACAAAAAATGAAAGGTATTTAGGTGAAAAATAAAAGGCACCTTCTAACAACAAAACAATAAAAATAAAGGATGTATTTGTAGGTGAAAACCTCTCTGAGTTTCCCAAAGATGGAGGATTGGATTTTCTTCCAGTGATCCAAGAGAAATCAACAATGATCTTAGAGGACACCATAGAAGTCAACATATCAACAACAGAAGAGGCCAAAATGTTCCTCTTTGCAGCATCCCTGACAGAAGAAGAGAAACCTGAGTTCCACAAATTCTTTGTAGAGTGAAAGATTAATTTTCCATGGTCATATGTTGATATGCGTAGGTTCGATCCAGAACTAGTTTTGCACCATTTTCCACTACTACAAGAAACTAAACTAGTAAAATAGAAGCTGCACAAAATGCATCCTTAGATCACCTTGTTAGTCAAAGCTGAACTCATGAAACTGCTAGACATAGGATTCACACAATCTACTGACTATGCTGAATGGATACCCAATCTTGTACCAGTCACAAAGACAAATGGTCAGATTCATGTCTACAAAAATTTAAGAGACTTAAACAAAGCCTATCCAAAAGATGACTTTTTGTTGCCAAACATAGATATCATAGTTGACCTCACGACATGATAGGAGATGTTGTCCCTCATGGATGGTTTCTCAAGTTATAATCAGATTCGTATTTCCCCCAAAGATCAACATAAAACAACATTCACTTGTGCTTGGGGTACATAATGTTGGAATGCCATGCCTTTTGGTCTTAAAATTGTAGGTGCCATGAATCACAGAGCTATGACATGATGTACTTGAAGAGAATGGAAGATTATAAGGATGACCTTTTGGCTAAATCTTTGAAAACAAAATATCATTTGAATGTGTAAGAAAAAAATTTCAAGAGACTGGAAGAATACAAGGTCCTCTTGAATCTAAAGAAATGTGTCTTTCGCATCATGTTAGGAAAGCTTCTAGGATACATAGTTTCTCGTAGAGGCGTTGAGGTCAATCCAACCAAATTGAAAGAAATATTAGACATGCCTCCTCCAATAGGGATTTGTGAACTCAAGAGATTACAAGGTAGGTTGCAATCTATCTAATGCTTGATAGCCCAATTGGTCGACAAGTGTCAACCATTTTAGTATCTTCTGTGCAAGGGTATCCCCTTTGTGTGGACAGATAAATGTTAGGAATCCTTTCAACTAATAAAATATTATCTCTTATCACCACCTGTTTTAATGCCACCTATTGAAGAGAAACCTACTATTCTATGTCTCTGCAACAACTTTAGCATTGGGGGAATTACTGGCACAAAACAACCACGAAGAAAAGGAATGAGCCATATACTACATTAGTCAAACACTAGTTGGATATGAGTTAAACTATACATCCATTGAACATGCATGTCTAGTAGTTGTCTTTGCTGCTCAAAAGCTAAGAAACTATATGTTAAGCCAAGCACATAGTTGGTAGTAAAGATTGACCCCCTGAAATATCTCCTTAGTTGCGCAACACTGATAGGATGTCTGGAAAAAGGGGTCATGATCTTGAGTGAGTATGACATTCAATATGTGGAACGAAATGCCATAAAAGGAAAAGTGATAGCAGAGCAACTAGCATATGCACCTATACAAAGTGATCAACCATTAGTGCCAGAATTTCCAGATGATTCCATATTCCATATAGAACCTAAGTTACCTTGGAGGCTATACTTTGATGGGTCTAATACCAGTCATGGCTTGAGGGTAGGAATATTGTTTATCACACCACAGGGAGACTCCATCCCTAAGTCATTCTGGATAGCTTTCCCATGTAAAAATAATGTGGTAGAATATGAGGCACTTGTGACAGGGCTTAGAATCACCATAAAATGGAAAATCAAAACACTTCATGTTTATGGAGATTCCCAACTAGTTAGCAACCAAGTTAATGACGAATATGACACCAAGGATGAGAAATTAATGCCTTACAAATGAATGGTTGACAACTTCCAAACATATTTTCACATGTTAACTTTTGAAAAAAAATTGAGGGCATAGAACAAGGTAGCAGATAAAATGGCTACAATTGGCTCTCTCCTAGACATCCCAAGTAATCTGCCACAATTTGAGTTTTTGGTAGAACAATTGTTGGTCCCTACATATGATATCCCAGAAGCAAAGATGGACTATGAGCTTGTTGGTCCCGATTCTCCCTAGTATCAAGTCATTTATGACTATCTCAAGTCCCAATTCATTCCCCTCAACCTATCCAACAACCAATGAAAGTCCTTTATCCAAAAAGCTGCATGATACACCATCATCAGTGAAACCCTTTACCAACATAGCTTTGACAACACTCTTCTTCAATGTCTTGACACCAACAAAGCACACACAACCTTACGCGAATTACATGAGGGTATATGCAAGTCTCATTTGATTGGTCCTACTCTAGCCAAAAAGATAACAAGACTTGGGTATTATTGGCTGACCATTGAAAAATACAAACTTGAGTTTGCCAAGACTTGTTGCCAATGTCAGATACATAGTGATTTAATTCATGTGTCTACATAGGAACTTTGACCTACGTCTCAATGGCCCATCACACAATGGGAACTCAACTTCATAGGAAAATTCCACCCTACCTCCTCCAATGGCCACAAATTCATTATCATGGCCCTTGAGTACTTTTCTAAGTGGATTGAAGTCATCCCTCTTACATACATAACCAGCAAACAAATTCCAAATTCATTCTTAACTACATCATTTGTTGGTATGGTATTTTATAGTCCATCATCACAAACAACAGACATTCTTTCAAAAACCAAGAGATTCGTGAGTTATGTGAGTGATTCCATATTCAACATCATTTCTCAATGCCATATTACCCACAAGGAAATGGTCAAGTCGAGGTGTCCAATAAAACCATCCTTAAACTTCTCAAAAAGATTGTCAATGACATTGGCCATGACTAACACATCCAACTTGACCCTGATCTATGGGCTTACCATACCAACATCTGCATGCCTACTGGAGCCACTCCATTCACCTTGGTCTTTAGAGCTGAAGCCATATTGCATATCAAGGTTGAAATTCCATCCTTACGAGTCTCCTTGAAGGGTTTGGTAGATGATGAAGAATATAGACAGTCACAACTACACAAGTTGGAAATGCTATAGGAAAAAAGACATAATTCCCTGAACCATTTGCAGGCATATTAGAATTAGCTTTATCATAGTTATAATAGGAAATTCATGGTCAATAAATTTGACATTGGTGATTTAGTCCTCATGTATAATCTTAAGAATCAAGTTGACAGAGAAGAACTTGGCAAGTTTGAACCAAATTGGCTAGGTCTTTACATCATCATATCCTCCTTTGGTTCTAGGGCATATTAGCTAGTTACTATAGAAGGTGAACAAATGACAATCTATCAATTGTCAAAATCTTTTCAATTTCTATGCATAGCATCAAAAATTCGAGCTAAATACCTTAAAATTACAAAATAATTGAAAAAACATAAAAAAATCATCACCCTAATGAAAACCTAGCAAATAGGCATCTTGGTGACACCAAAAAAAAATGATGACAAAAAAGTAAAGAGAAATAATTCATCCAAAAAGTGAAAACCTAGTAAACAAGTTTTTTGGATAAGTACCATGGTGAAAACCTAGCAAACAGGCACCATGCATAGTTGGTCATTGCTCTACCATCTACTGTCACTCTATCTGCCTAAGTCCATAATAAACACTCATCTTTTTGACATTACCATTCCACCCATTACAAAAACTCCCATCATGGCTAATAATTATTGACATCAAGTCCTGCATGTCACCCATTTGTCACCTACACATGTCCTTTATGCACCTGTCTAGTTGGCTAGTCCTGGACCTAACTAGGGGTAAACTTTCATCAAGTGACTATAGTGGGTATCACAAATGGTCTTGAAAATCAAAAAATTCTTGAAAAAATCATAAAAATCATAAAAAGTCCTAAAAAAAGACCTAAAAATTGAAAAATGTCTTGAAAAAAGACCTAAAAAAAAATGTCCTAAACAAAAACCTAAAAATTGAAAAATTTCCTCAAGAAAAACACAAAAAAAAAGTCAATATTTAGAAAACACAAAAAAAATAGATTCATTGCTTGTCAAGTCAGTCATGTCACTCATTCTTGGTCATTTGTCTAAACTACGTTGTCTCTACACATGTGCTACATAAGCAAGGCTCACCTTGGAGCCCCCGAGACATTAGGTCATTCTTTTTAGTTTGTCAAAATAAAAATAATGGCTCAATCTTTGTTCATCAAGAAAAAGTCATTGGTCATGTCAAACTACGAGGTCTCTGAGTGTATGACGTAGGAAAGGCCATCAATAGATAAGGCCTCGAGGCCACACTAGGTCAGTCCATTAGGGTTCATGACACTACACTGGAACACATGTCAGCATGTCATCAAGTCAAACAAGTCATCTTCAAGCAATCAAACTACTGCAACCAAACTCTAGCAATTCTTTAATAAACACGTCAAATACATTAGCATGTCAACATTGACATGTATTAAACAATAGTCAAAATTTAGTCAACAACAATCAAACTTCAGTCAAACTTCTGACAATCTCTGTTAAAACAAATCAAACTCAGTCAAAATTAGTCAAACAAGCAACTCTTGGTTATCCTCTAGATGTGTCCTTCTAAAGTGTGGCCTTTTTCATTTATACCTCAGGATGTGTCCTTCCTAGGTATTGTCACCATCACCAGGCAGTTCGAGGGATCCTCTGGACATTTGAAGATTGATCCTCTTAACATTGAAATTATTTAGGATGTGTCCTTGAATTTGGAAACCTTTGACATTGTCAAATATGACATCCTTGACATTCAAAAAATTTGACACCTTTGGCATTCAGCATCGTCAAACCTAGCATCTCAACATTAAAACATCTAGCATTCAGACACACTTGGCAAACAATTGGCACTTGTCTTTGGCTTTTTTGTCATGTTACTAGTTTCTCAGTGATGTCCTGACAACAAGATTTAGAGAAGCAATGACGTATCATGATGATTTTCTTGTCTTGTCTTTTTGGTAGTCATGTTACTAGTTTCTCAGTGATGTCCTGACAATAGGATTTAGAGAAGCAACGACATATCATGATAATTGTCTTGTCTTTTCTTTTTGGAAGTCATGTTTCTTGTTCTTCAAGGATGTCCTAACAACAAGATTTAGAGGAGCAATAATGTTTCATCACTTGTATTTCTTGGTTTTTTATGCTTATAGTTGGTTATGACAAAAATATTAGGGCAATTGCACTCTTAGTATGAGTCAAGATCATCATTTTTGTGACTACTTGTCTTATATGATGGTATGACCTTGCACAGCTTGATCTATGTTATATCATGGTGTTTGTTCGCCATTACAATAATCTTCCAATGATGATTAATAATAATCATAATTAAAGCCCTATAGTACTATGTTGAAGGATTTGGTCTCCATGTTAACATTCATGTCCTTCTATCTTGTCATCTTGTCTCATCCATCTCACAATGATATCCTATGACATACAAAAGAATAATTGCATACACGATCATATAGGCATTGCATTAGGTCCATACATACATCATCAAAACCATATACATTGCATCACATATTGCATCATACATAGTCATGCATTAACATAATCATAAACATGGCATCGATTCACATAAATACATTATGCATATCATCATCATTCATGGCATAGCATCATCATGACATATAAATAAACATCACATCAACATGACATCACATCATAAATAATCATCATAAATGCGTACATGACATGGCATATAAATAATATCATCATCATAATTCACAAAATCATCACATGGTAATCATATCTACATCATAATAATCATCACATAAACATACATCATAATGCATAAATCACATCACATCACATAACACATATAGAGTGCATCAAAATTGCATCCTATATATATCACCTCAAAAATAATTTCACAGGATAGGGTCATGAGATATCCCAGAAAATAAGAGCTTGCAGGCTTGATGGTCAAACATAAATTTCATAAAATAAGTGTCTAAAATGTCCTAATGCAAGATAATAAAAAACATGGCTATGTTGAGCTCTCCTCATCCCCTTGAGGAGAAGATCTAGGGGATTAATGCTCTATCAAGGGAATAGATGCCACCATGGGTATTGTAACCTGTGCCTGGCAGGCTGAAAGATCTATCCCTATGACATGTACTAATGACATCTCTCTGTGGTAACATGAGAATGCGAAGAAACTACGACTGATGGATCTATCATTGGAGGCTGACTGTGCACAGACATGTGTCTTGACCCAGAGGAACCATGATTGTGACCTAATTTATGACTGAAGGCATGCCTATGGGAGTGGCTAGACCTATACCCTGATGACTATCCTGAGGAAGTGGATCCCCTTGCACTGTTCTAGCTCCTCCTGCTACTACCACTCTTTGACCTACTACCACTACCTGTCCTTATCTGAGATTGTGTCAAGGTGGGATCTCACCTCTCTAGTTGCATCGATTGCTCATATAATAACCTGTATCATCCTAGATGGGTGCTAACCCTAGAAAACTCTCATACCATATCCCTTGATGGTCTTGTGCATAACCATACAAAATTTGTGCACCACTAAGGTGACTCCTACTAGCAGATCACTGCCTGATCCCACTCTACGCTAACCACCTCCATCTCTTTCTACAAAGACCTGACCTGTGTTGCACTCTCATCCAATAGACTCCATAGATCTTGCACTCGCTGATCTATAGTTGCATCATGTGGCAGTGGTGATATTGAAGGTGCATCCTCCCCCCCTCTACCATCCTCCACCTCAGTAATCGTTCTGCTTCATCTATGGCATCATCATCATCCCTGGCATCATCCTCCTCTCCCATGTCCTCCTCTCCTCTGACTCCCTCATCCCTCGGCATCTCAACCTCCATCTCCATCTCTTGTTTGACCTCCTCCTTGACCACATGGTCCTCATGTCTCTCCTCCTCTACCATATGCTCCTCCTGCCTCTACTCCTCTCTCTCCTCCTTAGCTCCCTTAGGGCTAGTATCTAGTGCCACTCTAGCCACACATTGTATCACCCTCCTCCCCTGCATCCCACCATTTCCTCCTCTCCTCCTCCTCCTCCCATCTCGACCATCATCTTTGTCATCTTCGTCCCTCCCTCCACCCCTACCTCTATCTCTCCCTCGGCCTCTACCTCTCCCCTTTTCTTTGGCTTTGCCTCCCTGACCACCTCATGACATGTGTGGAATGATTGATATCCTATCAATAGGTGTCAGTCCATCTAGATATATTAAAGGCGCTAGGCAATGATTTTGCCACCATAAATCATAATCTACTATGGTGCCTAGATCAGGCACCCCTCCACTCCATCCCCACTGCTACACTACCAGCCCATCAATCTACTACTCTGCAAATGGCATGGATATGAGTGGACCCCATGCTGACTCTCTAGACTATTTGGCATACTCGGATGTACCCATAGGAACACCCTACTTCTCACCAAATTGTTGTAGTACCGTTTGAGGTAGGTACATCTCTATGATTAGCTAACTCTAGATAGTCTTGCCAATCAAGTATCTAAACTACTTGCAAAAACTAAGATGATCAGCCTCATCCTCCCACTTCCTGAAGTCCGTGTATGGCCTCCAGATGAAAGATAACATGTTTTCAATCCTATCCCTCTAGTAGCCTATCTCACGAACTCAAGTTTGTTGCAAAGTGTTTGTATAATAATCATCATATGGCATGCCATCCACTAGCTATGATCTCTAGATAGGTGGATGAAAGATAGCAACATGCTCCCACACTTAGATCATCAGGAGTGTGATCCTATAGCCAATTCTTTGCACTCTCCTATGGGCCACCTCATGTAACTAATGATATAGCATCCCAATAGGCAAGGACCCCAGGCATACACAGCCCTATCCCATCTCATCCCGATGAGTACATCACCCCAGCCAATGGGAAATCCATGTCGTCAATGGTTTGGAATCTGTACAACTTCAATCAATGTAACTAAATGGTCATCAAATTTCCCATAATGCTCCACCATGAACTCCTAGTAGATCTCATATCCCTCGATCCCCAACCTTGCACCCTAGTCATGATAATAGGTTGTGAATGTCTGATACCCATGTTGTGGGTCATATACTATCTACTCTCCTTGGATTGGCAGGTGAAGGATTTGATACACATCCTCAAAGGTGATAGTAGCCTCCCCCATCGGTGAATGGAAGGAGAAGGTCTCTGAATGCCTTCCCTCATAAAGTGTAGTTAGAAGCCCCCTATTTTCCTAGATAATAGGCATATAGGCGACATAGTATAGTCCCAATTGCATCAATCGTCATCACTCTCTCTCCCGCAATTGGTCCCGAAATCTATAATTTGATGGCCTACTCTCATGTGTATAAATGGGCTCTAACTATGTCTACACATGTCAAAACATACACGAGCACCTTATTGAAAAGAATCATTATAATTTATCTAACTTAAAATCATTTAAATTTTTAAACTAAACAAAGTCATCCTTGGTCAAATTCAATGTCAAATTCATTGCATTGACTTCATTTGCATCACAATAAGGAATTTTCATCACTCCATACATCAATTGTGTCTTGATCTAGTGATTGTGTTGTTCCCGCTCATGTTTGCATCATAGCAGAGCACTTGCATCACAATTTTTGACACATGCATCACTCAGTTCAAATGTGTCACTTGATTCCACAAATGCATTGCAATATTTTGAATGTGGCATTACATCCTTCAATTGCAGTGCAATTTGGAAAATCCATCACAATTTTTTGCAAATGCTTCACACTTCATTACCCTGACCTAATGAACTTTCATGTTTGCATCATGACCCATAAAATGCATCAAACATATGTAGGAATGTAGGTTATGTGCATGCACATGTGTCACAACGCATTTTTTGTTCAACCTAAAACCCTAAAAATGACACAAAAGTGATGAAATGACAAAAACAAGTTAGGGTTACGTACTGATGGCTCTGAGCCCTCTAGTCACCTATAGGTCCGCACAATCTCCCCATGGTGCTCAGTCACTGGAATCACCATCTTTTCCAAAGTCCTTGCTCTGAGCTCTCAAATTTACTAAAGTGAAAAGTGAAAATGAATTGACTTTTACCCCTTTTTCAACCTATTTATAAGGTCAACATGGCATTTGCCAAACCTTTATTACTAGAGGCTCTTTTGAAACAATTTGACCACCCTTTTTAGCTACTTTAAACTCCTTGAAATCCTAAATCATTTGTGCCATTCTCTTTCTTATCATCAAATTGACTTATCAAGATACTTTCCAAATTTTTCCCTCCCCAAGCCAAAATTTGAAAATTTTCCTGAGGGGGCATAGATACTCTGTACCTTCATTGGGGCATGACTGTGATTTAGTTTCTTTTTCAAAATGTGATAGGCTACATTGTGACAAAGAGTGGAAAAATGTAGACACATAAAAATGACTTAGGCCTGCAAGCTCTACTTTTCACCTTTTTCTTCCTAGCATAATTAAGACATTTTAGTTATGTCTTTAGTCCACTTTCGAGTATTAATTAAATAATTCATAATTATTTAATTAATCCATGTCCTTTTATTCTTCTCGATTATTTAAAATTCTAAATACATCGCTAATTGTCTAAAGTCTCTCTATAATTAAATAAATTTCTTAATTTATTTAATTATCCTTGTCCAATAATTCCTCTTGATTATTTCAATAGATAAATTATATTTATTTATTTAAATGTCATTAATTATTAAGGCTTCTTATAATTAAATAGATTCTTGAAATTTTTTAATTATTGGTCACCTTGTCTAATTAAATAATTATCTTTAATTATTTAATTATCTTATTTGACATTTCCCCCTTTTAAGTAAATAATTTAAATTAATTATTTACTGTCATGTGGTCCCACCTTTTGAATTAAAATAATTTTTTAATTCAAGATAGTCTTTTTCCTCCAAATTTCAAATAATTTCTATTATTATTTGATTTTCCTACCACCTCTTTTTCTTTGCCAATCTTATCTCTTGTCACATGCGTTGTCAACCCTTGATTTGATTTTCTAAAAATCAATCACGTCCATTCATTTTGAATTTTCCCTAATGTTTCCCTAAACCTAATTGTGGGTTGTCAAATTGAATCTTGTCCATTGATTCTAGGGCACTTGTCAAGCTTCAATCTTGGCCATTCATCCAAAATTGTATTTTCTATAAAATAGAAATTTTGCTCTCATTTTGTCATCTCATATCATCTTTCAACCTCATGCACTCTTGTTTTAGGAACTCTTGTCATTTGCTTGCAATATTGTCATCTTAGATCTTGTCATAGGCATATTTACATTTCATTTGGAATAATTTAGACATAGTTTAGATGCTTACTAGTTGCACTATAGCTTAGTATTGCATGTAATCATTCAAATCCTTCAACATTTACTTAGGGCTTGTCATTGTCATTAGATTACTCATCATAAATCTTAGGGAAACATCATATTTGTAGCAAGTCGAGAAAGAGTAATGGAGATCAACCATGAGGAATGAAGACATTTTGGTGAGATTGTTTTATTTTTTTATGTTTATCCTTTGAACTTCATTATCACTTTGGGTTTTTATGTTAATGCTTTATCTGCTAACCCTTGGAAAATTTCCTTAGTTATAGAAAGTTATAGTCAAATATTCGAAAACTAGGGTTTTGTCCCAAAATGATGTAAAACCTACAACAAAAAGGATCCAACTCCAAAATTACTCAAAAAATTTCAAAATTTGAGCTTAAAACCAGTTGTTAGGTTGACCAAAATGTATATGAAAAATTTGGATAAAATAAAAATGATAAAATAATAACATGCATACCTAATCCAAATCTTTAATACCTCAAATAGATGCAATGATGGATGAATTATTCCATTGATTTGATATGTTGGTTGCTCAATTTAGCAGCATAACGTTGACATGGAGATGATAGATGAATGATTCAAGAATGATTTTGATAGCATAAGGATGTAATTAGGGATAAAATATTAAGGTGAATGCAATAAGGCATATAAATCAAACCCTAATAAACAATGAAGCACAAATGAGCATAAGACATAAAGCATACAACTATATTACCAAATCTTCATGCCACCATTGTTTGGCCTTCATTGCACCTTCCCCATTTGCTGCAATATTATGTTTGCCCTCATATTTTTAATGATCAAATATGAATATGACAAGACCTAAACAAATATTGAAGGATTTGATCTAAAATGCAAGTATACTCAGATTTCTACAAGCAAGAAGAAGTATGGAATCCTAAATTTTGAAGCATGAAGTATGAAGAAGTGATGAAGTCAGGAGATGATCAAAGTCCCCAAATGAAGTTGGAATTTCCTTTTTATAAAAAAAATTAATTTTAGATGAATGGCCAGGATTGAGAGTTTGAAAAAGCCCTAAGATCAAAGGTTGAATTGCATGTGATAACCAACAATTAGGGTTAGGGAAAAATTAGGTTAAAATTTGAAATGAATGGCAGTAATTTGATTTTGGAAAAATCAAATAAAAGGTCAAGAATGCATGTGACAAGAAGATAGTGGGCACGAAAAAATGATACTATTGGAGAATCAAATAAGAATTTAAAATTATTTGATTCAAGAGGTGATGTTGACCTTTGGAATTAAAAATTAATTTAATTCAAGAGTAGTGGAGTCACATGATAGTAAATAATTATTTCAAATTATTTACTTGGTGGGAAAATAGAAAGTCAACAAATTTAAATAAATGCTTTATTTAAAATTACAAGAAAAGTCTATATATGATAATTAAATAATTAATACTAATTATTTAATTATGGATGAAATGGATAAGGTGAACAATAATGAAATAAAATCATAAGAATTTATTTAATTATAAAAAGACATAAGGAATTAATGACATATTTAAATAAATAAATAAAGTTTATTTATTTAAATAATCGGGAGGAAATAGTAAACAAATAATAATTAAATAAATTTAGGAATTTATTTAATTATTGAAAGACATTGGAAATTAGCTACGTAAATTTATATAAAATAAATATACTTTTATTTATTTAAATATTCAGGAGGAATAAGAAATATGAATTAATTAAATAATTGAGAATTATTTAATTAATAGTTAAATTTGGACTATAGGACATAATTTAAATATTTTAATTATGTTGAGAAGAAATATGTAGAAAAATACAGTCTGCAGGCCTAGGTCAATTTTATGTGTCTACAGTTCTACATAGATTTTGAAAGCCTTGTCTTAAACATCAAAAATACAAAAATCAAAAATCAAAAATCAAAATAATCATTACCTAGGTGAAAATATGGCAAACATGCATCTTGGTAACATAAAGAAAAAATCAAAAAATAAGTAAAGAGAAATAAGTCGTCCAATAGTGAAAACCACTTTGATGGCACTTTAGATGAGTACCATGGTGAAAACTGGGCAACAAGCACCATGTGTAGTTGACTCTACTTCTTTTTCTACCATAATTCCAACCTGACTTTTCGGTCATATCACCTATCTTTCCAATCAACCACCTATACATACCACTCATAATAAATAGTTGCCCTTTACATAACTTGGAATGATTGACATCGAGCACACTTCGCATCCCAATTCCATCCTATTCATAATAAATTGGTCTTATACCAGACTTGGGGGTAGGCACTTCACTTACATCATTTTTTTTATGGTAGTTGTTCTAAGGGCATAAAACCAATACAAAAAAAAAATCACAAAATGTCCTAAAATAAATCCAATTTAAACATCAAAAAATTTCAAACAAACAAAAAAATCAAAACATCTCAAAAAAAATCCAAAAACAAATTCAGAGTCAGTCACACCAATTAGTCTTTGTCATTGTCAAACTATGTTGCCTCTATGACTGGACATAGGCAAGGCCATCTATTGATGTTCCCCTAAGCATTAGGTTAGTATTTTTAGGTTTGTTTGTATAAAATCATGACTCAGTCCCTTATCTATAAGACAAAGTCATTGGTTGTGTCGAACTACAAGGTCTTTGTGTGTATAACATAGGCAAGGCCATCAATCGATGAGCCCCCGAGGCCGTACTTGGTTAGTCCATTAGATTTCATTAGATTCACTATCATAAACATCATATATCCTCACATAAATCAAATATTTTTCAGTCACTCTTGTTGATCAAAGTCTAGTTGAACTTTGAGGTCTCTATCTGTATACCATAGCCAAGACCATCAATCGATGAGCCCCTGAGGCTGCACTAAGTTAATCCTATAGGGTTCATCATGTCATACATTGTCATGTAACACAAAAAATTCTCAAAACATTAAGACAAGTAATTACAAGAAAAAAAATTCAACAAGATCATCAAGTCAAATCAAACAAATTTCCAAAGAAATAACAAAAACAATCAACCTATGTCTTATACAAGATGTGTCCTTCCTAAAAATAGACATGATCATTTAGTCAAACAATTATCATTGTCTTATGTAGGTGGTCACATGATCAAAACCAGACGCAATGTCTTATAAGGTACATGTCTTTCTGAAACTAGGCTTAGTCACCACCTTATACAAATAGTCACATGATTGAAATCAGACTCAACATCTTATATGATATGTGTCATTCTTGAAACAAAGCTTTATCAAAAAATCATATTATCAATCCCCTAAATAATTTTGGAAAATATTTTTATTGGTTGTTTACATTATGGCTTGTTTTATCTTATCTTTTCATTTATTGTTGTCTTTGAGTCCGGTTACTAGCTTTCTCAAGGATGTCCCATGAAGGATTTAGAGAAGCAAAGATGTCTTGAGACTCTTTTTCTTTAACGGTTTTTTGTTGATTATATTTTGGATTTGTTTTTGAGTTAGGTTAGTAGCTTTATTGAGGATGTCCCATTAAGGATTTAGAGGAGCAATGATGTCTCATGACTCATTTTTTATTTTCTTCTCTTTGTGTTTTGTCATTGAAAAAATACTAGGAAAACTTTTCCCTTAGTATGAGTTAGGACATTCCTTGTCTGCAACTGTTTATTTTTAGCATGTGGATGACCTTGCACACCTTGTTCTATCCCATATCATGGTGTTGTCCATTTCTATCATATATCTCCCAAAATTGAGCTCGTAGGCTCTATAATCAAAATAAAATATCTAAAATATATATAACTTGCCTCTAGTCTAAAATCCTAGTACTCTAATGTGGAGAATGAGGAGGGGACTGATGGGGAGGTGTTGACGATCACTATGTGGAAGGCAACCTATTGTAAGGTCATGACTTGTGAGGTCCTAGGACACCACCAATGCTTTGAGATCTGTTGTACGATGACCTAATCCATGATGTACTACTAAATGTCTAAGAAGCATTAGGAGCCCTTCTCTCAGGATGTACATCCTAATCATACAAATCTCTATAATATCTCTCTCTACCACTATCCTTGACCAACTCCCGATCCATAGTTGCAACTAGTCCAGTGCAAATAGTTATAAACTCCAAAAATATCTACTTTGTTTCCTACCTTTGTGCCACCACCCGATCTCTCTCCAAATAGGTTCTATCTCTCTCCATCCATATCTCATCTCTCCTAGCAACCACCACTCTAACCTGCTCCTCCAACACCTCAACCATGGCCTGTAAATCAGCCAACCACTGATGAATGGGACCCTCCTACTATCCTGGCCTCTCTCCCTCATCAACATCCCACTCCTCAAAAATACAATCTAAGAGTTCCCTCTCCTAATCCCACATATCCTCCTCTATAAAATCATCATCTATGTCCCCGTATCCTACCCATAGTAGACCAAGGGCATCTATCTCTACCTCCTCCCCAAAAACCTCCTCCATGATGACCTCCTCCATAACTACCTCCTTTACAACATGCTCCTCCCCAATGGCCTCCTCTATAACAACCTCTTCTCCTACACTAACCTCCAACATAGGTACATCCTCTCCCTCCTTGTCATCCTCATGGATTGGTGAAAAATATCTACCTTTGCCTCTACCACCTTGCCAACCACATTGAAAACCCCTCCTGCCTCCTCTCCCATCATCCCTTCCACCTCAACCACCTCCTCTGCCACCATGTCGACCTTGTCGTCCTATCCCTCGATCCTCTACAGGTGTTAGCTGATCAATATATGTATATGGCATAAGCCTATGTTGTGCCCACTAGATTTAAAATGCCATTGTCATCCTCCGATACATAGCTCCACCCCTCCATCCCAACTAAATAGGTTGTAGTGCATCTATGTTTTCCTCCACCATCACTATAGGAATATGTGGCCCCCATAGAGGAACTTTCCTTGAAGATTGAGAAAACTCAAGTCAGCCTTGTGGCACATCTTGAACCTTGCCAAACTATTGGAGCACTCTATCTTATAGGTGTATCTCAATGATATAAACTCTCAAAACAGTCCTCCCAATCAAAAATTGTGTCTTTTGATAGAAAGGTAGGTGTCGATTCTTATCTCACCATTGTACATAATCCATGTAGGGCCTCCATATAAACTACACGAGGGTTTCAATAGCATTCCTCCATCATCTGGTGTCCCCAACATGAGTTTTATTGATAGTGCCAACATATCAAAAAACATACGGAGATCTATCATCCAGCTCATATACAAAAAGTGAGCAAAAAATAGCAATGTGCTCCTATGCCTAGATCATTAGAAGAGTATTACCATAGCTCATAGATTGTGCCTCCCTGTACGCTATATCATGTAAGTAGAAGTATAACATCACTAGTATACACGTGCCCCTTACATATACAACTTGTTTCTTTAACATCCCTACCAACATCTCCCCCCAACCCATAGGAAACCCATGCCCTCAATGGTCAAGTAGCACAATCTCACCAATCAACATACAAAATAAACAATCCATCCACTCATATCTATCTTCCAGTACATGCCATTTGATCTCATACTGTTTGATACCAAGTTTTCTAACATCCTCATGCTCATAATAACAAGTGATCTCATTGTAATCCCTATGGGTATCATAGTAGACCCTCTCACCCCTGATTGGTAACCAAAGTATCATATAGACATCCTCCAATATAATGGTCACCTCTCCTATAGGAAAATGAAAAGAGGAAGTCTCTAAATTCTATCACTCGCAAAGTGTGGTAAGCATCCCTTAGTTTTTCAGAATGGTGGGCATAAATGTCACATTATGTAGTCCAAGATTCCATATTACCTACTTATACACTACACAACTTGTCTCGCAACTTGTACATTATCGGCCTCGACTCCTGGGTATATATCAGATTAAAAAAAAACTACAAATGCATAGCAAATATGTTGTGTCAGAAATACAAATCCAATTTTTACACTATAAAATTTCAAATAAAATTGACAAGAAAATGTGTCATTTTATTATCAAATGTATCGTACAATACAAATGTGTCATTTAAAATTGCAAATGCATTGCATAAATTCCTATGCTTCATACAACATCGCACATGCATCACACACTATGCATGTATAACACAAGGTAGCCATGCACACAATCATGCATATGGGTTTTAAAATCAAATGTGGTGCATAAATACATATGTGACACTGTATTTATCAAATGCGACTCACAATGACAAATGATTTGATACAAAAAGAAACTGAAAACAGGCCTTGACATGTTTTTACATATGTGTTGTATTGTGAGCAAATGCATCACATACGAATGCATATGTGTTGAATGCAAAACGATGCATTTGTAAATTAAAATTTAAGGTCCTAAAAAATGTGTGAAAAATCAAATTTCAAAGGTTAGTTTTAGGGCATGTACTAGGAGTCCTGCATGGGTTAGCCGTCAGAAATTCCTGATGCAATATCCACAATGCTCTGTGTACAAAACAAGCAACTTTCTATCGAATAGCTCTAGAGGAAAATCAATGTTTTTCAAACATGAGGGATGAAAATGAATTCATTTTTCACCCAAATCCTATTTATACCTATGGTTTTGGAGGGTTTTCTCTCACACCTTTGTACTAGCCACACTATTTATAGGCTTCCAATAACCATTTCACATACCAAACTTCATTGAAACTGACTTTTATTGCCACCATCAAACCTCTGGCTATCAAATTACCTAATAATGACAATTTCCAATTTTTTTTGAAATTTTCAAAAATTTGTCATATTTCCTGGGGGCATATCCTTACCTATTTCACATTGGGGCACAATTGGGGCATGTTATTTATTATTCTTTGACACACATTCCTAAATGGCATTATGTCAAAGAGGGGCAAACTATAGACACTAAAAACTGTCCTAAGCCTGTGATTCTAATTTTCATCACAATTGTAATCTTCTTTTTAATAATTAAATAATGTTAATTGTTTAATTATTTTCTAAGGTCATTTTTCCTCTATTAATCAAATGACTTAAAGGGTATGTGTAGGATCATTATGGGCCAAAATGTGGTGATATGATGAGTATTTCTAGGGTATGTGGTTGACGACCTTTTTTTTACCCAAAATTGATGAAACGAAAAGGGTTTTTAAAGGAGATTCTCAAATTTCCACTAATATAAATTATGTTTTACTTTGAATTTAATAAATAATTAATATTCATTTTCTATTTGAATTATGACTAAAGTCCTGATTGATAGGTTGATTGAAAAACATTTATATCTTTCAAACAATATCACATTTTTTGAATCTGAAACATGTGTCACATTCTATGCTTTGCATACTATAGGATTAAAAAAAATGAATTTCATGAAGTTTTGACCAAGTTAAGGTGGTCAGCCATACGAGTTTTAATTATTTTTTTAAGTTATAATAAAAACCTCATAATTAATTATTTACATGGAAAACAATTACAAAAAAATATGCACCACATCAAGACATGAGTCATCTACTTATATATAAAATATTATAAAAAAATATTATTATTTTATTGTGGTTAGGGTGGTCAGTTGTACACCTTATTTTTTCCCTAAAATTTAAGAACTACTGCATTGAAATTTCAAATTTTCACCAAATAGATTTAAAAAAAAAAACACCTAGTAGTTTAGAAACTACATTCAATTTGCTATAGATTCTATTCTTATATATTTTTGAAATAATATAGATAACTTATTCAACTTTTTACGTCAAGTTTCCTAACTCTGATGTTTCTGAATTTTTTGCCACTTAAGGGCATGTTTTTTCCATAATGATCCTACACGTACCATTTAATTAATTAATTTTTACCTTTATTCTTCTTTGATTAATTAAATAAATATTATTTCTTTAATTATGTCACTAATTAAATCTGTCCTCTATTAAATAATCATTTTTAATTATTTAATTAATTTCTATCACATTTTTTACTATAATTAAATAATCACTTTAACTATTTAATTATTTTTTAGCCTTTTCTATCGTTAATTAAATAAATCTTTATTTATTTAATTTAATCCAAAACATTGAATGTTGAATTAAATTATTAGTCAATTCATAAAAGGGTTTATCCATGGCATATTCTTTGTGATTAGATAATCTCTTTGTTATCTAATTAGTCATTTTCCACTTAAGTCTAGATTTAATTAGATCAATTAGTTATTTGCTAATTTAATATTTGATAATTTTTGACAAATAGACTTTCTGGTTTAATCATTCAATTATCTAGATTTATTCCTATCTTCTAGGTGCAAACATTTATTAATTAAATAACTTTAATTATTTAATTAATTTATTCTTATCATTTATCTTCATCAATCTTTATCTTTACATGTTGTCTCTATTCTTCTAAGTCTCATCTAGTTTTAACTAAACATTAAATTATTATTTAATGTAATCTCCACCTTTTATTCTTTTTTAACTTGCACTAATTCAACCCTAATTCAAATGCATGCCACATCTCTCAATTTTAATCATCGATTTAACTTTCAATCTAAGCATGTCATTCAAAAATCAAATTTCTATAAATTGGCTTTACTTTCATCATTATTAATCTCAAAATCTTATGACTTTTGGAAACAATCAACTTTGGAATCTTTGATGTTTTTCTAATAACACTATCGTGAGGCTATGATTGGTGACACATTCTTGTATTTATGCTTTTTATTCCATTATTCTTTGTTGTTAGTGTAGGTTTGGTTTGAGTTTATGTATTCTACTACTTAAATTTATGAATTTCCCTGTGTTACACTCTAATTGGAGTCTTGGATGAAAATGAGTGAAATAACCTTGTATTTATACAATTTTATGCCAAATTTTCCATAATTACAACACTACAAGTCAACATAAGATCTAAGAAAATAAAATCCCAACAAGAATTTGAATTTAAGTTAATTTTAAGACACATGGTACTCATACATTGGTCAGAAGTGGCTTATGAGTCCCATTAGGCTAGGCTATGGGACACATTTTTCAAGAAAAGTTTAGATTCATGTAAAATTAGGATCAAGGTCCCAAAACATAGGTGGGACCCATATGCCCAAGGTGGCTTATGAGTCCTATATCACTAAATTTGAGCCCTACAATCCAAAAACACTTGAATTATGATTGGATGGTGATTTATGTTAGGATCATCCTCAAAAAGATGCATTAATTAAGGCTTGTGGATGCAAAATAAGGCCAAATAAGGTATAAAGAAGCTCAATTAATTAATGAAACCATAGATAAGTGTGAAAGTGTGGTACAACACTTTACAACACCCTAAATAAGGCACAACTAGGACCATTTAGGTTACAAGGGCCCAAGATCTAATGTGAATGTGTTAAACACATTACAACACTAAATCAAGGCAACATTAAGCTCAATTTAACAAGGAGGAACCAAATAAGTTTGGAAATGTCACATATGATATTTTTTGATAGTACATTTAGCCCCCACTTTAGTGAGAGGATGAACTTGCTTCAAAATCACACTAAAGTAGACCAACACACATCAAGAGGGGTCCCAATACACTAATTTGCTAGTAAGATAGGATGGAAATGATCAAGAGGGGTGATCAAGCCCCTAGGATCAAGATTCTATAGTAGACCAACATTGGAAAAAAAGGAAACACATGGAAAGTGATATAAGGAGCAATAACAAGGAATAAGCATACACTACCAAAGACAAAGAGAAAACAAAAACAAAAATAAAAAGAGGGGTTGATCAAGCTTTGATTTTTTGTCCATCGTGATGTGGATCAGATCTAGGTTGTTTGTCCAAAATATGCATGCTCACTCTGAGGCAATAAAACTCTGAGGCAATAAAACTTCATGTTGTCTGATGGGTGAGTATCCAAAGAGGTGAGACACATACACACATGATCGATATGCACTCACACACTGTACAAGCAAGTGGCTATGGGAAATGCATGCCTAAGTTCAGCTTCCCATTCAACTAGACCAAAGCTATACCTCTTGATAACTTAAGGCACCACACAACAATGAACTTCAAGCTTCATGAGTCAAGAAAAATTTTGTATGCTTGATACTCATGAACAAACAAGATGGCTCCATAGGCATGAAAAGTGTGTTATGCAGGGTGGCCATATAACCAAAATTGTAAATGCAACATACTATGAGGTACATTGAAAGGAGCCTTTCTTAGTTCGTGTAAGGTATTAACTTAGGGAACATCATTCCTAATGTCTCCAAAAGAGGACCAATCAAAGAATAAATCATTCATAACTTAGGGGATGTAGTGTATCATATCAAGCCACTAAGAGGAATATAATATGCTAAGAAATATCACACTCTTGAGGGACATCACACCCAATGTCCCCAAAAAGTGAAAGATACATCACATGAAGTAAGAAGATTACACCATGAAACATGAAATGGAAAAGAATAATTCAAATGTATGCCCCCAATTTAAAGAAATTGCTAAACACCATGCTATAAGTAATTACTTTAAAGTAGAAAATGATAAATTCTAACAATAGAGAAGACATGAGAGCTAACTTGAAATACCTATGCCAAGTCATATGTTTCCAAATAAAGCTGCATCATGAAAAGGACAAGGGGTTGCCCCAAAAATGGAACTCCAAACACATGAGGGATCCATGGATTTAGGGTTAGTATGTTCTTCCTAGAATATTTTTAGAAAACTTGAAATTGTCATCATTCCCCAAATACTCATAGAACTAGAAGAATGACACAAAGAGAGTGAAAACAAAGAAAAACCTTTTGGGTCAACATGGAAGAGACATGAATATCTCGACGCCTTGTGTCATCCCCAAAAGGAAAACATAGGACAAATGAGAAGATAAATAAAAATATTTAGGGTCAACATGGAAAAGACATGAATGTATCGATTCCTTGCATCATCCCCAAGAGGAAAACACAAGAAAAATGAAAAGGTAAAGAAAAATATTTTGGGTCAACATGGAAGAGACATGAATGTCTCGATGCCTTGCATCATCCCCAAAAGGGAAACACGTGACAAATGAAAAGATAAAGAAAAATATTTTGGGTCAACATAGAAGAGACATGAATGTATCAATTCCTTACATCATCCCCAAAAGGAAAACACAAGAAAAAGGAAAAAAAAGAATAAAGGAAAAGGTAAAAGATTTACGATATAGAGAACAATGTAGGTAAAAATAGAGGAATGTCACAAAGAGAGAGAGATACATCAAATAGAATGGCATGGGGGATCGCATAACACACATGCAATCACACAAAGAACATGCAAAAGAAAATAATGCAAAATACTAGTTAGGAACATGCGAGTACACCTATTAGCAAGTCATCTACATCCCAATCATGTTCATTGTATACGGGAGCTAGAAAACTAGCCAAAGGGACAATAGAAAGTGTCAAACTAGGGTCGTTAATAAGTTCAATGCTCTTCCTAAGAGAATTATCATGTAAGCTCATAGAAGAGGAAATGAATGTGTTCAACACATTATGTACCTCCCTGTCAACTTTAGCAATCTCCTCATCGTCATCTAAATTAATCACAATAGGAGGTCTAATGATAATATCCAAAGAAGGATTTAGCTCTTGTTGTGGTTGTGGTATAGGATCTTTTGTTATGAAAAAGAGGGAGACTCATCGTGTATTTCTTTATTCAAGTTTGGATTTTTATTTTCTTTATTTATTTTTTTCATTTAACCTTCAAGCAAGAGCACGATGTCTATGCCTACATTCTCTAGCATGTCTATTTCTTTTAATATGACTTTCAAGTTGTGTTTGTGTAGGAGCAGGTGTATCAAACATAGGTTTATTTTCTTCCCTAAGGGGAGGAGGAGAATGAACCATGGAAGGTTGTTCAACCACTTTCTCTTTAGCTTTGTAAACTTGCTTTATCTTAGGAGGTGTGACAGGATTGTTTTCTTTATCTCTTGTTCATTTTTAGGAAATAGGGAAAGAATTTATCTTAGGTTGCTCTTGGTTACTTGGAGTGTCTTTAGGCTCAATCATGGTTTTGTCAAGGATTTTAGGTTTGGTCATAGGTTGAGGCATGTTTTTAAGGGATAGTTTTGCTATACATTTCACCTTGAACTATTGGTAGGATTTGAAAAAGAAGTCTTCTCGAGGTTTAATAAGTCCAATATGCTTAGACCAAAAGAAATATAATGAAATTTTCCCTCAGAGAAAAAGGATTAAAGCCACTATGGTGGAGTAAAAATTTCATTGTCCAAGGGAAACTTTAAGAATTTATGCACGACCAATGGGACAGCTTCAATGCAGCATATCCATGGGTAACCAAGCTTCACATAGAATTGGTCTGATGTCAAGATGATGGAGTATGAGACATCTAATGTTTTTGGTCCTATTTGTAAAGGTAAGGTGAGCAATCCCATCATAGGGAAAGTGAAACCATTATGTGTCTTTATCCATGCATTTGGTTTATCATAAGTTTTTTGATAGAGCTCATGCACAAGTAAGAATTCCTCAGTGATCATATTCTCTCCATAGACATGATTAATTAATATCCCATTAGTGGGCTTATCATTGATTCGACTGGCTATGTAAAGAGGACCGTCAGGTGCATGTCTAAGTATATCTTTAGATGAGAAAGAAATTCCAAGAGGATTTTTAGTTTGGCCCTTACAAGATTAAGTTTCGATCAATGCAATCAAACCTTTTTCAATATTATCCAGAGGATCTTGTTCAATGGTATCCATAGGAATTTGTTGAATTGTATCCATGTTCTCATCATCCGTGTCAACATTCATCACATCATTCTTTGAAGTTTCACTAGCTTTGACAAACAAAATATTATGTTTTGGAATATGGTTGGTAAAGATTTGTAAATTTTGGTTAGGAGGGGCAACAAACTTATTTCCTAGATCATTAACACCTACAACTATAAGACGACTAGAATCAATGAGGTCTTGCATAATATGTTTAAGATGCTTATAATGTTCCATGTCATGTCCATTTTGTTAGTGATAATGGAAATATGAATTGGATCTAAATTTCAAAGGTAAGGGTTTATTAGGATAAATATTTTTAACGGGAGGCATGGTGATCATATTTTGTTCTAAAAGTTGTGACATTGTGTTATGGAGGGTGTTAGGTAAGGGAGTGAATTTTCTATTCAAATCCCCAAATGCGAAAAGAGTTGTCTTCCTTATAGAAGCCACTTGGGTATCAACATGTTGAGTTGTTTGTTGAGGGAGATTTAGTTTAAGGAATCCTTTATTCTATTTTCTAAGAGGTTGATAATTGTTTTGGTTTTCAGATTTGGACTTCTTAGGATGGCTAGAGGTGGGTTTTTTTTCACGACTACTAACTAAATTTTGATAATCACGAAGGGTAGTACACAAGTGGAAGAAGGAGAGAAAATTCATCATGGTAAGCTTATCTTGTATCTTACTTTGTAAGTTCTCAATGAACATCCTTTGAAGGAGAGGGTCAAGAATATTTACATCAATTTGGGAGTAAACCAATTGATATCATGAAACAAAGTTGGTAATCTTTTCCTCTTCCTTTTGCTTACATCTCATCAGATTGGCTAAGTTCATCTTAGGATTCATATCCACTTGGAAATGGTTTATAAAGGCCTCAACAGGTTCATTGAATGAATGAATTGAGTTATTCAGTAATGAAGAAAACCATTCTAAGGTAGTATCCTTCAAGGATCTAGAGAAAATCTTAGCCAAGAGCTTATCCTCAAGAACAAAGTCACTACAAACAACGGTATAAGAGGAAACATGGTTAGAAGGATCTCTTTTCTACCTATATTTCTTGAATCTAGGAACCTCTATACCTTGTGGTATTGGAATTCTCAATATCTCCAAGGATAAGGGATTGCTTTTGACATAATATGTACATTGGCAATTTTGATTTTGGCTGATAGTGCAAATTTATTTTTAAAGGAATGAAATGGTTTGTAATAGTTGATTTATGAGAGAATCATTGTTTTCATTTCGAGACAGAGGTGAATATGGTTGTTTTGTGTATGTGTTCGAGGGCCAAGTGAACATAATTCTTTTAGGAGGTAAATTGGTAAGAGATATGGTATGCAATGCCACAAAGGCACTAAGGATGCTAGCAGAAATACCCAAGGAAGGAATCACATTAGTAGTAGGTTGCATCATTGTTGTAACTCGAGGGTTTGTATAGGTAGAGATAGAGGTAATGGTTGTGGGAGGAGGAATTTTAATTCCTCCTTGATTTGTAGCATTGTTCAAAGGTAAAGGACAACTAGTGGTTGAGGTAAGATGTGATCCAAAAATATAAATTATGTTATGCATAAGATCAAATCCTTCTTCACTTTCAATCATATGATGTAAGTTATCTATGGCAGGGATAGAAGTGGTTGAATTTTTTTTCAATACTTATTTGATTTTGTAGGTTTGCTAAGTCTTCATGAACTTGGATTATGTTTTCTTACGAAATACTAGCAACCATTGTTTCAACACTTGTCACACTAATTGAAGGAAAAGCGTTGTTAAGGTTATGGTCCATACCTAGTGAACTAGTTTCAACACTAGTATTCAAAGAGCTAGACAACCTAAGATCCAAGATGATTGTGCTATTGTAGGATGACATGAGTCTCGAGCTTCATCTCACTATAGTATTAGTAATAGGACACTAAGTAGAAAAGCTCATACATAGGACAAAAAATGAAATGTGATGTAGAATGAGGGTGCTAAACTTCAAAAAATGTCAAATGACTAATCCTAATGAGGGAGCAAACCCGAGACAAAGAATAACACTCACAAAATAGAGAATAATATTTTATTCAAAAATATGGAACTCTTACATGCAGAGGATCTCAAATCGTCGAGCTCTGTGATACATTCAAATTACAGACTTACAAAAAATTACCCAGATCCCCTTTTGCACCATGCGAACTTCTTTTCCCAAAAAGTTACTCAAAAATCAGAAACAAGCCCATAAATAGCCCCTTTTTGGCTTGGAACAAAAAACAACATTTGAGTTATGAGTTTTGGTGGTTTGGAGCCAAAATTACAATTTGAAATTCTAATTTAAATTCACATTCAAAAATTAGTACATGTCTAAAATATGCACCAACTTCTAGAAGCCATAACTTTTAATCCGACTGTTGGATCTTGAATGATAATACCTTCTCTGAAAGCTCTCGAAAAGACAATTTTATACAAAGTAGAATCTATGGGGCCCACTTTGGTGTTTCCACAAATTTTCAGGCCCATCCGGGACCATTTAGTGCCTCAAACTGAGCTCGGAAGGTTTTTTAGGGAAAAAAGCAGAAACTAGAACTTGAATAGCTTTCAAACCGTGAATGATTTTGACCTGATTCTTTCGCCAAAGTGTTTATTTTTCCATCCAGAACCTTCCCATAATTTTTTGTCTTCTCATGCCTTAAAATTGACAACTGCTAAAAATAACAGTTGAGCAGAAAAAGCAGAAAAGCAATTCTGAAAGTTGGAAAATCTTATTCGATGAAAAGGGTATTCAAAAATGCAAAAAACATCTACAAAAAGAAAACAATAGGAACATAAATGGAAAACATATTTTTGGGTGATGCAAGATTGCCCTCACACCACTGGATGCTCCTGCATCAGACACCTAGGGTAATTTGAGAAGTGACCCCATCACGTCTCAGATGATTGAGGAAAACCCAAATGGTCAACCTTTGCCTTAGACAACCAGGATGAATCTTCCACAGGCCTTCCTCTCCACTTCACCAAATATTCTTCATATTGCCTATTTTTGGTATTCCTTCCCACACAGCTATCTAAGATTTCTTCAATCTACTCCTCTGAAGTAGGTGCTAGAATGCCACACTGTTCTATTGTTGGTACTTCCTCTATGCCACCTTCATGATACTCTGTCAAATCTGAAATATTGAACATAGGGGAAATATTGACTCCATCTAGCAACTCTACCTCATATGCATTCCCTGAATCGTGCCTCTTCAAAATTTTACAGGGACCAAACTTCTTCATCTTCAATTTGTTATAGGTTCCCACTAGAAACCTTTCTTTCCTCAAGTGGACCATCACTTCATCACAAATCTGGAACTCCTTATACCTCCTCTTCTAATATGCCTTAGCCTTATATTGCATATTCATCTTGTTAATATGTTCTTTTACCTTCTCATGTATATTCTTGATGTGTTCTACAAAGTCTTTGGCTTCAGCACTTGTCTGATGATAGAATTGTTGTAAGAAAATTCTTCCTGGGGTAAGATCAAGTCCCATCCTTTGGGTTTATCTCCTACCAAGCATCTCAGTAGGTTACCCAGACTTCTATTCACAACCTTAGTCTACCCATCAGTTTGTGGATGTTGTGCAGAATTGAACTTCAACTCTGTCTTCAACTTTTTCCACAAGGTCCTCCAAAAGTATCCAACAAATTTTGTGCCATGATTTGAGACTATACTCTTTGGCAAACCATGTAGCCTCACCACCTCTCTGAAGAACAAGTCAGCAATGTGGATTGCATCATGGGTCTTCTAACATGGGATGAAATGTGCCATCTTCGAAAACCTGTCAACTACCACAAATACTGAATCATTCCCTCTTCATGTCCTTGGCAAACCAAGAACAAAGTCCATACTTATATCCTCCCATGGCCTCTCTGGTATAGGTAAGGGCTGATATAAAACCCAGTATTTTGGATTACTCCTTTAGCCATCTGACATACCCTGCAACTCTGCACAAACTTCTTCACATCTTGTGATAACTAAGGCCAATAATAATGCTCACTAATAATGGCAATGGTCTTATCCCGACCAAAATGGCTTTCTATTCCTCCACTGTGATTCTCCTTTATCAGGTTCTCCCTCATGGAACTCCTTGGAAGACACAATTGACTTCCCTTAAACAACATGCCATCCTGGATTATGAAATCCAACCACTTCATCCTATCAATTGTAACAGGCTCCTTGCAAGCTTTCCAAGCTTCTGCAAAATTAGGATCTTCAGGATACAATGTCTTGAGTTCATTAAACCCATCCACTTCAATTTGCATCTCTGTCAACAATGTTTTCCTCCTACTTAAGGCATCTACAACCCTATTTGACTTGCCACTCCTATGCTTTAAAACAAAGGGATAACTCTGCAAAAATTCTACCCATTTTGTATGCCTCTGATTTAATTTTCCCTGACTACTTAGATACTATAATGCTTGATGATCAATAAACAAAACAAATTCCTTTGGAAATAGATAACGTCTCCATTTATTTAATGCTTGAAATATTGCATAAAATTCCTAATCATATACAGAGTACTTTCTCTTTGCATCATTTAACTTTTCACTAAAATAGGCAATGGGCTTACCATCTTGGCTCATCACTGCTCCAATGGCACAACCACTGGCATCACAATCCACCTGAAACACCTTATTGAAATCTGGGAGGGCTTAAATTGGTTGCTCTGTAACCCTCTGCTTCAACAGGTCAAAACTCTTTGTAGCTCCAGTGCTCCACTTGAACTCTTTTCTATCTCCTATCATTGTTTTAGTCAGGGATGCACAAATACTACTGAAGTTTCTAATGAACTTTCTGTAAAAACTGGCCAAACCATGGAAAGATCTCACCTCAGCCGTAGTTCTTGGGGTAGGCCAATCTAGAATAGCCTTCACCTTCTCTAGGTCCATCTTTAGACCTTCTGCCGAGACAACAAACCCGAAGTACACTAACTCCTTCACAAAACTACACTTCTTTAGATTAATCAAAAATTTCTCTTCTCTCAACTTCTCAAAAACCCTAAGAATATGCATTAAATGCTCATCCAAGTTCTTACTGAAAATCAAAATATCATCTAAATACACAATGACAAAACTTCCCAGAAACTCTTTAAGTACCTCATTCATGAGCCACATGAATGTGCTCGGTGCATTGGTTAGCCCAAAAGGCATGACTAACCACTCATACATGCCCTCCTTGGTCTTGAAGGCATTCTTCCATTCATCACCCTCTCGAATCTGGATCTAGTGATATCCGCTCTTCAGATCAATCTTCGTGAAGTACTGTGCTCCACTCAACAGTCCATCAAGTCATCCATCCTTGGCAAGGGAAATCTATACTTGATTGTTATCTTATTTATGGCTCAGGAGTTTGTACACATCCTCCACTCCCCATCCTTCTTTGGTGCTAGTATTGCAGGTATTGCACATGGGCTCAGACTCTCTCTAATCAAACCCTTTCTCAACTCCTGAACTTGTCTGTTCAATTCCTCATTTTCTGCAGGAGTCATTCTCTGAGCTGCCTTATTTGGAAAACTGGCTCCAGGGATCAAGTCAATCTGATGAATGATCTTCCTCATTGGTGGTAAACCCTCAGGTACATTATTAGAAATAATCTCCTGAAACTCATCCAATAGTCCAGAAACTTCTACTGGTACCTTCTCACTACCTTCCTTATCCATTCTAGGAATCAATGCATAACACATACGCTCATGCTTCATGCCTTCTAAAAATTTCCTTCCATCAACAAAACAAATTCTAGCACTACTGCATACCTTTTCTTCATCCTTCTTCAGGAATTTCAACTTATGGCGAACTCCATCCTTCATCAGGGAATAAGTGTTTGCATGGCCATCATGTACAACACACCTATCGAACTGCCATGACCTCCCCAACAACATGTGACATGCATCCATGGGGATGATATCACAGTGTACCTCATCACGATAGCTTCCGATCTTGAACTTCACCATGCACTGTTCATTGACTATAACTTTGTGGTCTTTCTGCAACCGAGCAATCCGATATGGATGTGGATGCCTTTCTCTTTTTAGCTTCAACTTCGTAACCATCTCTTCTGACACCATATTATCAGTGCTCCCACTATCAATAATGACTTCATAGCATTTGTCTTCACACTTGCATCTTGTGCGAAACAAATTCTTCCTCTATTCTGGCTGCTTCTCTTCAGTCACCAAGGCTCTTCTAACCACTAGGGCTTCTCCTCTTTCTACATCATCTGAATGCTCAGATTGAGCCTCGTCATCTACATGTGCAACCCTTCCACAACCTTCTAGCCTTCTATCTGTCCTTCCTTGGTGTTGTGGACATTCGTAGGCTCGATGCCCTTCTTCGCCACAATGGAAACAAGTTCCTCTGAAACCACCTCTTCTGGGTCCTGGCCCAGATCTTCCTCATCCTCTACCTCTTTGATCACCACTATTTTGATCATGAGGGTAGTAGAAGTTATCATTCTTCTAGCCTCGACTAGTACCCACATCTTCATTTTTCCTTTCATCCTCATTTCGGCTTCCAAAAGATCTTCCACTACCACTTCCGCTTTGACCTCCTCATCCTTTTTTGTTGCTATCAAATATTTTCTTCAGCTTCTCCTCAACTTTCAGAGAAACTGGTATGCATCCTCAACGGTGGTCATTCTGACCAAGCTTAGCTCCTCTTGAATGCTTGGTCATAACCCATTAAGATAACGGGCTACCTTCTCTTTGTTGGCTTCTACATGGCCTGTTCTGATGATCATCTTGTGAAAATCTTCTTTGTATTCTTTCACAGATCTACTTCCTTACTTCAACCCTTGCAATTTCTTTAGCAGATCTAACTCATAGTCTACTGGTATGAATTGCTTCTTCAGTTTCTCCACCATGTGATCCCAACCGTTGATCTTTCCCTTTCCTCTTTGATTTCTCTCCAACTGGACCTCTTTCCACCAAATATTGGCATGGCCCTTTAGCTTTGTTTTTGCAAATTTAACCTGATCTGGGTCCTCTACTTCTTCATACTCAAAATATTCTTCTACCTCATTGATCCAGTTGATCAACTCTTCTAGGTTCGGACTTCCGTAATAACTAGGGACTTCTATTCTGGGTCTTTTTCCGATCTTCGAAATGGCCCTAATCAGCCACATTTGATCTCGATCAATAGCTTCTTCTTCTTCCTCTTCTACATCTGTATCTTCCACCTCTTCTTCGTCCTCGCTTTCTCCTCTCCTTGCCAAGTTTAACCCTCTTCTCATTTGTTCTTGCAGTGCATCAATCTATCTCTAGAGGGCTCTGAAACCCTCGGCCACCAATGGATCTCCTCCACTAGCATTTCTGCCACCTCTACCACCTCTGGCATGACCACGCCTACCAGGAACAACTCTTGGAGGCATCTTCAATATCTTGAACCCACAACCATGGTCCTGGTGCAAACTGCCTCACGATCGGCAATTTGTTCACACGCTCAAGAAAACCCACTATTATACCACCTAGCGAGGGAGCAAACCTGAGACACAGAATAACACTAACAAAATAGAGAATAATATTTTATTCAAAAATATGGAACTCTTACATGCAGAGGATCTCAAATCCTCGAGCTCTATGATACATGCAAATTACAAACTTACAGAAAATTACCCAGATCTCCTTTTGCACCATGCAAACTTCTTTTCCCAAAAAGTTACTCAAAAATTAGAAACTAGCCAATAAATAGCCCATTTTTTGCTTGGAGCCAAAAACAACATTCGAGTTATGAGTTTTGGTGGTTTGGAGCCCAAATTACAATTTGAAATTCTAATTTAAATTCACATTCGAAAATTAGTACATTTCTAAAATATGCACCAACTTCTGAAAGCCATAACTTTTAATCCGACCGTTGGATCTTCAATGATAATACCTTTTCCGAAAGCTCTCGAAAAGACGATTTTTCACAAAGTAGAATCTATAGTAGCTACTTTGGTGTTTCCGCAAATTTTCAGACCCATCGGGGACTGTTTAGTGCCTCAAACTGAGCTCGGAATGTTTTTCAGGGCAAAAAGCAGAAACTAGAACTTGAATAACTTTCAAACCGTGAATGATCTTGACCTGATTCTTTCGCCAAAGTGTTTATTTTTCTGTCCAAAACCTTCCCATAAATTATTATCTTCTCGCGCCTTAAAATTGACATGTGCTAAAAATAGCAATTGAGTAGAAAAAGCAGAAAAGCAATTCTTAAAGTTGGAAACTCTTATTCGACGAAAATGGTATCCAAAAATGCAAAAACATCTACAAAAAGCAAACAATAGGAACATAAATGGAAAACATATTTTTGGGTGATGCAATACTTCCCTCACACCACTGGATGCTCAGGACTGCATCAAATCGTCAAACAAACTTCAAAAGCAAATCCTTCAAACTCTTCATTTAGCAACATTTGCACTAGCATGCCCTTGTAGCAATCAAGACCTAGTTTTAGGAACTTTTCTCAAAAATTTGAGAAGCACTTGCCAAAAAAATGATGGATTAAGATACCCTTTTAGGGATTATATAACTCAGAACTAGGGGTGACTCCTTTGGACCAATAGTGACTTTCAATAGACCTGGCTTGCAAAAAACTACCAAATTACCCCACTTTTACAAAGGAAGTCCTTCACAAACTCCTAACCTTAACTAACACACTTCAAAAATTCCTTTCTTATGAATCAAAACACCATATTTTCAAGGTTATAGGTCACTCTAAGGTCTCTTTATCACCAAACTCTCAAATCCTCATTCTCAATGCCAAAACCAAGGTTTTTATTGAAAATCATGCCTCCAAGGTTCCTATAAAAAATGAATGCATAAAACACCCCACATATATCCTTCACATTCTCAAAAAACTCATACATAGGTTATCCAATCATAAATTCATCATAACCGTGCTTTAGTTGCTTAATTTAACAAGGAAAACAACATTTTCTAGCCCTAGGCTCCACCCATTCACTAGTAATTCAATCCCATAGTATCTTGAACATGTTAAATATCTATTTTACATGTTATATGACCCATTTAACAAGGTACAATAAATATAAAAAGTGGAATGGGTCAGTTTATCATTTTGAAGACCCTCAACCCACAAATCTGGAAAAACCTAGTAGTAGCAATAAAAATTGAAAAAATTTCACAAAACAAGGAGCTAGACCCTCAAATTTGAATAAAATTAAATCTAAATCATAGGAACACAACTTCCAAAAAAATTCGGAGCATTTGGAGTTTGTACGGATCTATACAGCGACAAAAATTAGAGTAAACTAAATCGGCTAGACGAGTGTATGAGTCCCAATTTAGGGTTTTTACATAAATTTTAAAAAAATTTAAGTGAAATATATGTTTTTTGGTTTTGATGATGTCTAAGCTTAGAGAAAATGCATATTTTAAGTTAATTTCTATGATACAAGAGACAAAAATGCAACATATATGCACTTTCACTAAAGCAAGAATTAGAAACCCTAGAATAACAATTAATCCTAATGCAATGTTAATGTAAGCTAGATAAAGGATGATGATGCACTCCAAATTAGAATTAAGATGTTCTAAATATAGGATCACCAAAATTAAAGGAGGAAAATTATCGTTGGCTATGGTTTAGGACATAGAACAACAATCTTCTACACTTCTCATTCAAGGAAACCCTAAAGCTCTCAATCCAAGGATGAAGTAGGTGAAAGAGATCTTGTAATAGGGTGTCCCAGGGTATGATTAGAGACTAAAAGGGGTTTCACCACTAAGCTAGGGCTTGGAAAGACAAATGATATGCAAGTTTTAATGATCAAACCAAATGATATGCAAAACTTAACTAAATCGGCTAGAAATGTATGCAAAACATAATAGAAAGACAAAAAAGTATAGAGGGGCACCTGGAAACCTATAACAACTTGATTGAGGACTTGAAATACTGGAAATGCTAAATTTAATGTCTGTTGTGACTCATATCCCAGTCTAGGTGATTTAGTCCCAAATTAGGGTTTTTGGGATGTTTTTTTTTTAAGAACCAAATTGATCTCCAAAAATACCTATGGACTTTGCAACTTCCAATAATCAATACTCCAAAGGGATTGGCCAATGAATAAGTAGAAGTTGGAATATTTCCACTCCTACACTTTTGGCTCTGTGAAACCCAGGAGGGTAATCCTACAATGTATACTTGGGAATTAACATAGTTATAACTAAATACACTATTAATAACATATACTTCTCATAAAAATACTCAACAACATAGTACATCAAAAAAGTTGGCAACTTATTTATCAATGTATTATACTTGGATCATGAGAAGGAAAAACTTCAACATAGAACAACTACAGTTATATCCACTTGAGAATTTGTAAATTAAAAGTGATTAGCCAATGAATTAACATAGAAATAGAATCACAAGTACTTTTCACAAACCAATACCTTTATCTCAAGCACGAAGTCAATATCGACCTATATGTCTAGATAACAACTTAAACAATAACACCTATAGTCTTTAGAAATGTTGCATTACAACATTCCTATATGGTATTCATGATTATTATTGCATATAACCATCCTAGCACCCAATTCTTACAAGTTATTAATCTCACCTGAGCACTTATATTAATTCATTGAACTAATAAGCAAGCATAAAATGGTATGTGTAGGATCATGATTGGCCAAAAGGTGGGGATATTGTGGGTATGTATAGAGTATGTGGCTGATGACTTTATTTTTACCCAAAATTAATTGATAAAATGAAAAAGGTTTTTAAAGGAGATTCTCAAATTTCCACCAATATAAATTATGCTTTACTTTTAATTTAATAAATTATTATTATTCATTTTCTAGTTGAATTATGTCTAAAGTCATGATTGATAGGTTGATTGAAAAACAACTATAGATTTCAAACTGTATCACATTTTTTGAATCTGAAACATGTGTCACATTCTATGCTTTGCATACTATAGGATTAAAAAAATAAAATTGAACTTCATGAAATTTTGACCAATTTAAGGTGGTTAGACATACAAGTTTTTATATTTTTTAAAATTTGTAATAAAAAATTAATAATTAATTATTTACTTTGAAAAAAATTACAAAAAAATATGCATCACATCGGGACATGAGTCATCTACTTATATGTAAAATCTTATTAAAAAATAATATTATTTTATTGTGGTTAGGGTGGTCAGACAGATACCTACTTCTTATTTTTTCCCTAAAATTTAAGTACTACTGCATTCAAATTTCAAATTCTCACCAAATAGATATAAAAAAAAAAAACCTAGTATTTTGGAAACTACATTCAATTTGCTACATATTCTATTCTTACATATTTTTGAAATAATATAGATAACTTATTCAAATTTTTACATCAAGTTGCCTAACTATGATTTTTTGAAATTTTTGCCACTTAAGGGCCTATTTTTTTCCATGATGATCCTGTACATACCCAAAATTAAAATCCATTAAGGAGCAATAGAAATGAACAAAAGAATCCTTGATTTCTTTAATTCATAACTCATAAAACACATAAAAGGAGAGACAATAGCCATGAAATTGTTATTACTCTCTATTGTAGTTGTTATACTATTATCAATATTACATACATGATAATAAACTTTGAACTTGAGAAAAGACACAAAACATTCGATGTATTTCTCTTACAATTTCACATTGTTAACTCAAATTTTCAACAAACTACTACTTTTGGCACTAAATTCTTTCTTATAGAGATGAAAGAGAAAACCAAGCCTCTAGCCAGGAAGCACACATGTCAAAACCTTATTGGACCGCTACAACAAAAATCCCTTTTTCACTTACACTCAAGTCTTCAAGTGGTGAGAATAAACATGAGGAAAGATCAACCTCAACTCATTGTAGAAGATAGGTCCCACCTCAGAAAGACATTTTTTTTTTGTTATAATAGCTTCAAAAAATTCCCCATGTGCTCACAAAAGTGCCCAACATGGGAAAACCAAACAACAAAACTTACAAAGCAAGATAAGGAAAGTAGATAAAAAGATAAAAGTGTCTTATCCACATCAAAACTATGTACCACCCTTCCAATTGAGGAGAGAACAATATTTTGCAATGTTTTATCAAAATCCTAATCTGTATTGTATTTAGGCAATGCATTGTTTTTCTCCTATCCATTATTTACCTTGTTCATTATCAATCCCCACATAGATTCATTTTGTGCATTTTTCGAGCCAGGTGTTATACTCCACTTCAATTAGCCACTTCACATTCAATAAACCTTTCACCTTAGTAATATACTAAGAGTATCTAGCATCAATTAAGACCCTGGCCTCTTTAACAAAAATGTCCATCTTTGTTTCAATCTCCACCATTGTATCAATATGTGGATTTAGTAAGATGTAGTCAGCGATAGTCAATGCCATCATAGCTACTGAAAGCATTCCTCCCAAATATTTCTTCCAAGTGTTAAATGGCTGCAACTCACCTTTTGGACTCAATATCTGAGGCATACCACATTCCTCCATTTATTTAAATATTTTCAACTTACTTTGGAGTTGCACAGCTAGATTTCCATGGAAAGTAGTTATCTCATTAACTAAGTCAATAGTTTGCAATATTTCAAGAATGTTAGTAGGTGCCTCGAGATCCTCCTTCATTCTAGGCATCATTTCTCTTAAAGAACTTACCCTAGTAATCCAATTATTCCATTCATTCTTGAAATCCTCTTGTAACTGTAGATACTTCTTGTTTTCTTCATGAATATTCTTAAAGGTAACCCAAACATCATCATCCTTGTTGACCAAATTGGTCACCCTATGATTCAATACATCCTCAAATATTTCATTTTCCACCTCAACAATTTCAATCTTTTCCTTCTTGACATTTTCTTTGTTAGTATTCAACTCATCATTCCAATCTCTAATTTTCAAGACCAAGGTTTCCCTATCCTATGTAGAAAAATATGAGGAAGAAGAGAATGGAAAGGATATTTCCCTTTTTTATTGAGTAGCCTGAATTGTGGCCCTCATCTTATTTATCTCATCCAAGGCCTTATTTTACTCCTTCACTAAAGAATCATACATTTTTGGAGAAATTTCTGGATTATCCACACTAGGCATTGCAACATGATTAGTTAACTCAGTTTCTTTGACAGGAGTTATATATCTATGACTCTTTTGACCACTAAGGAACCAATAGCCTCTTCAATAGGCCTAGAAACATCATGTTTTCTAGTATTAGGTTACATGGAACAAATTGTAAGAGTATGCAACTTTGGACTATATCGAGATCCAAACTCATTATCTTCAAACCGCTCCTTAGATATTGGAGCCTAAGGGTATGTTCTTACTGTGCATCATATGCTATAGCTATAGTGATAGTGCATCCTGGTAATAACATGATTCCACTATCTATGAATATTTTCCTAGCCTCAATGGGAGTAATAGCTACAATTTCGGCCTTGATCCTTTCCTCCTCTGCTTTCTCAGCTTCTTCCTAGTGAGAAGGCTCAATATTAGCCTGACCTAATTCAAGTCTCTCCTTTATCTATTTATTCCACTATTGAACCATAAATTCCTAAAATTATTTGGATTGCACAAACTTATCATCAACAAGGAATTCATCACATTCCTTGATGTTGTGATCATCGTCACTTTACTTATCATATTACCATTTGAAAATTCTATCAGGGGGAACATCTGAACTAAGGGTTTTGTCAATATGAGGAAGAGGGAATTTATCTTCCACTTATTCATTCCCTAGCACATGTTTTGCCATTTGTTCCTCCCTAACTTCTTGAACATCTATAGGATGCTCTGGGATATCTATATGAGCTTGTTGTTGTTTTAGGAGATCATGTGCTTTATTAGCAACCTCCTTCACCTTCGTCTTAAAATCACCATTTTAATAACCCCTTAGCTTAGTGAAAGCTCTTTCAATAGGGCTTGCAAATACATCATATGGAGTTATATAAAAGACATTCCTCTTTATGATACTTCCTTCAATGTTCATTATGGTTGTCCATTCCTTCTTTCTAGTTATGATAGCTTCATCACTTGTAAAATTCCTTAATACATCATATATGTATAAGAAATCATGACGTATCACTAATAAGTTTATATCTCTTCCTCTTCCACCCAAAAATCCTTTCGGATAAAACTTCCTACTCTCATTAAAATGCATTATGAGATTATTCACCATGATCCCAAACTTTTCATACCCGTCAGGGGCAGTAGCTTTGAAGTAAGAAAAAGTGCATTGGGGATTCACCACAATACCATTCCTAGGCTTCCTAAACATCACATAATACATACCATCAATTTTACACATGAGTTCAATAAAGGCCAATTAGTCAAAGAAATATAGGCAAAAACAATGAGGTGTCACCTTAGCCCCATAGGCTTTGATCAGTTTATATTTTGAATGAAGAAACCAAGCTACCCAATTATGTGTTGCTTTAGATCCTGGTATATCTTTTGGGTGCATGATACTTTTGACTTCTAGAGAAATCCTATGAGTAGGTGCTACACCGAACACTTCTAGGATACCATATCTTATGGGTATGTGCAGGATCATCATGAAAAAAAAAGGCCCTTAAGTAGCAAAAAAATTAGAAAAATCAAAGTTAGGAAACTTGATGTAAATATTTGAATAAGTTATCTATATTATTTCAAAAATATGTAAGAATATAATCTATAGAAAATTGAATGTAGTTTCTAAACTACTAGGTTTATTTAAAAAAAAAAAATTGGTGAAAATTTGAAATTTCAATGCAATAGTACTTAAATTTCAGGGAAAAAATAAGTAGATGTCTGTCTGACCACCCTAACCATGATCAAATGATAATATTTTTTGTAGGATTTTAGATATAAGTAGAGGACTCATGTCTAGATGTGATGCATTTTTTTTTTTCATTTTTTTCCAAATAAATAATTAATTATGAATTTTTTATTACAAATTTAAAAAAATATAAAAACTTGTATGTCTGACCACCTTAACTTGGTCCAAACTTCATGAAATTCAATTTTTTTTTTTTAATCCTATAGTATGCGAAGCATAGAATGTGACACATGTTTTAGATTAAAAAAATGTGATACTATTTAAAAGCCATAGATTTTTTTCAATTATCCTATCAATTAGGACTTTAGTCATAATTCAAATAAAAAATGAATAATAATTATTTATTAAACTCAAAGTAAAGCATAATTTATATTGGTGGAAAGCTTAGAATCTTCTTTAAAAACCCTTTTTGTTTCATCAATTTTGGGTTTAAAAAAAGTCATCAACCACATACCCATCATATCACCACTTTTTGGCCCATCATGATCCCGCACATACCCTTATAACATTAGCAAACATGTAGTAGTTAGAATTAGAATAGTCTTGATCCCAAATGCTTGTCCACATTTGTACTGGAAAAGCATTATTTTCATTGTCCCTAAATATCATTTCCAACTTCCTTTACTAGTCATAATCCCCCTCAAATAAGAGCATATGCATTAGCAAGGAATAATGAGGGAAATGTAAAGGGAGAACCTCCTTAAAATGGAGGAAATCCTCATGCATCTGATCAAGAACATAGTTGGAATAATCAAAACTAGTGTTCTAATTATGACCCTATATATTTTCCACCATTACCAATAATTCAAGGGCTATCCTTACCTCAAAAATTTGATCCAACACTTGATTCGGGAAATAGTAAGTGTTCTTGAAATAATAAAAAAACTCCTCACACTCAAAAGGCTCAGCATCTTTAGGGAGGAATTTCTCCTTATTTTTTCTATGTCGAACATGTATATTTTTGTATGCAAATTTTTTATTCTCATATTCATCATATAACTTGGCATGCCTAAACTTCACAATATAATTGGGATTTAACCCAAATACTTCCACCATCTTTTCCTTTGTCACTTCTAGGACCACATCACCATTTTCACTCCTAATTGTTCTATCAACGAGATGATAGTGCCTAGCCAGTTCCATCATCAATTCCACCTCTACAAACACATTCGACATCACTAGTTTTCCAAGGTTCATCCCCCCTAAGTAACATGTAGGCTTACTAGAATACTGCTTGGTAAAAGCATATCAAAAAAGTTTCCACTCACTCTAAGGCTGGGCCTTTCCTCCAATTTCACCAACACTATCAATTAACCTAGTGGTCATGGAAACTTGACCTATAGGTCTCTTTCCAATTCATGACCCTCCTTCCTTTACATCTCAAGAGGCTTCTTGCATAAACCCTTTTGTTTCTTTCTTTGCACTTCTGGACCTAGTAGATGTTATAGGGGTGCTTGGTGAAGGGTTAGATACTATAGGTGGTTTTGAATTAACTTCAAATGAAACATCCCGAGTTTTAAGTCATTTAACTCTTTTTTGTTTTGGTTTCCTCTTCGGCCTAATACTAGATTCACTGGGCTCTAGCTCATTCATGTTTGCAAATGCATGAGAACTAGGGTTTATAATTTCTTACAGTCAAGAAGAAACCCTTTCCAAGTATGAGAACACAAAGCAATACTTATAGAACAAAAATATATCCCCAAATTTGAACCAACACTTATCACTAAATTGAAGCTATCATCAAAGGACAAGCAAACAATCTCCCTAATTCCCTATCATCTTTCTAAGGTATTTTACCTTAATACTTCAGCTAGAATAAGATATAAAGTTTGCTTACCTAAGTGAACAATTTCCACACTTGCTGCTATATTAATTTATCGAAGCTTCCAGCACAAATTCTTCAGCTTCTGGTATCACTTTCTACTTTCAAGTGAATCCAAATGAACAACCAACCAGGTATCTACTTTCTTTTATGAACAAGAGATGGGCATGCCACCATTAATGCTTGATAGTAAGTTTGCATGAGCGAACTGACATTTAGTTGTTCACGTTCAAACCTTAACCATTGATCACTCTATTTTAAAACTATATAAATGGTTATCAATTCTCCTTGCTACTTTATTCCTTGCTTTATAAGATGTCTTCAGGATTCTTCCACGTTTCCTTTTCATCCAATAGTTGTCACATATTGCCAATATATCTCATCCTTCACCAACTCTATCAACGATGCAAGCATCCATGTGATGAAATCTCAGCCCTTGGATCTATGGCCCATCTTTGATCACGTTCATTTTCCCATCACACATCGCTAATTTAAACTTCACACATTGGATCCTATTAGCGATAAGAGATATAGTGAAGAAATCAGGATAGGACACATACACCTGCATGAAAATCAATGATAGAAAAGACATTGCACTTAAGATCTTTTCAAATTAGCAAAAGAAACTTTGAATGGATAACTCCATCGCTCATCGCTAGTTTGAAACTTAATCTTTAGAATGAATCCATGATGAGTGATATAATATAACAACATCAAGAAATCGCTCATCACTAATTCTCCTCATATAGTTTACAAGCAATTAGAAATGAGAGATCTACACAATGAAATTTAATATGTGTATCGTGTATCACTAATATAGAACGTAGAACTCAAAACAAATCCATGATACATGATGCATGATATATCCATCATATCGCTCATTGCTATTTGAAATATACCATTTCATAACCATTTGCGATGAGTGATGAAATGAAGGAAATAAGATTGGAGGCCATCACTTATCGCTACTACAATACTCAAGGCTCAAAAAAAATTAGCAATAGGAAATCCTTCAATGATACAAAGAGAAGAAAGGAGCATCACTCATTGCACATTGATAATGTGATCTCTAGAATCTATCCACGAGGAGTGAAAAATGAAGAGATACCACTCATCACTTATTTCCAATTTGAAACATACACTCTAGAATTAATCTGTGATGAGCAATAAAGATAGATGGTTGACAAGACTTAAGTGAAAACTTGTAAGAATGTGCTCATAAGTTTTTCTAATGAAGGAGCCCTCTAGGATGACATGAAAGAAATGGCTCAAAAGCTTCTAATTCAAAATTCAAAGGATGTAAAGGCCAAGAAGGCTCTTTACTTAGCCTTATAAAAATAAGAAACGTAGACCTAGGCATGGGGGACCGGTTACCCGATGACTATGAATGGCATAAGGAATTTTAATGTGACTGGTAATGGGAAATAGGAATTAAACAATGAAATATAACCCTTCAACAGTGATGAAAAAATAAACTTTATCCCTTCAAGTATTAGCCAAAAATGTGACAAGGTTTTGAGATGGAACATCAAAAATTTGCAAATTTCATCATGGGCAAGAATGGAAATCTGGCAGAGATAAGTTTGGAACGCCTGAAAACTACAAAATTCACATACTGGGACTCATACACTAGAAGTAGTGTATCAATCTAGTTTATCCTTTTTGTAAAGTTAATTTGAATCTTCTCTTCAACCTCTACTCTATCTTCTCAACCTAATTTCTAGATCTGAAATGTTGAATTCTTGTTTGCAAAAGTTTTTTAATGATCTTCAAAACAAGATGACAACTTGAATGTATTTTCAACTTGAAAACTTCTTTCCAATCTTTCTCCTTAGAGGATCTTCAATCTAGATCTGTAAATAACACACTAAAGAGAGGGAAAAATGTTGTTTTGTTAGTGGAAAGGGGTTTTCCTTAGTCAAAACCCATTTTGGTAATCAAAACTTCAAATATAATGAAATAGAAAGGATGAATGAATGAACAAAATGATATGTTGCAACTCACCAAACCTTAGAAATAAAGGCTACAAACATGTATCAAGTGGCTCCAATGGATTTAGATCTTGATTCTTGCTTGAATGATATGGATCTTGATTTAAAAGCTTGCTTGAATCTTGAAACCCTACATCATATTTGTTAGTTCAAAAATAAACATGATGCATGATGACTTTGACATCATGCTTGATTAATGATATCAAGTTTCCACAATCCATAATGTTCTTTGCACTGATTTCTAGTTTTTATTGTGTGAGAATTTTTGCATCAATGTTTCGGATCACACTCTGTGATCCATCATCATGATCAGAGTAGAGCTAAAGCATAAAAAAGAAAAGTTGCAAACCAAGAGCTACCTAAAAAGAAAACAATGGAGAGGGGAGAGAAGAGGGCACAATGACCTAGAAGGATGCATCATGAGGGAAATAACCTTGTATTTATACTTGTTTATGGACCTACAAGGAAGCATCATGAGGGAAATATCCATGATGCTTGATACTTGAATGATGCTCCAAAAAACTTGATAATCAACTCTTGAAGAATCTTGAATTCTCTTTTAAACACTCGAATGCTCCCATGAACTCAAATTTTCTATAAGGAATTCTCTCATGAAATTCTTGGATGAAAATGAGGGAAATAACCTTGTATTTATACTTTTTTATGGTAAATTTCTTGAAATTACAATACTACAAGCCAACATCAGATCTAGGAGAATAAAATCCCACAAAGAATTTGAATTTAACTCATACTACAAAAGTGGTGTATGAGTCCCATTAGGCTAGGCTATGGGACAAATTTTTCAAGAAAATCTTAGATTCATTTGAAATCAAGATCAGGGCCCCAAAACTTAGGTGGGAACCATACGCCCAAGGTGGTGTATGAGACCCAGATCACTAAATTTGGGTCATAAAATCCAAAAACACTTGAATTATGATTGGATGGAGATCTATGTCGGGATTATCCTTGGAGAGAAGGGGGCACAAGGACCTAGAAGGATATCTCATGAGGGAAATATCCATGATCCTTGATACTTGAATGATGCTCCAAAAAACTTGATAATCAACTTTTGAAGACTCTTGAATGCTCTTTTAAACACTTGAATGCTCTCATGAACTCAAATTTTCTATCAGGAATGCTCTCATGAAATTATTGGATGAAAATGAGCGAAAGAACCTTGTATTTATAGTTGTTTATGGAAAATTTCTTGAAATTACAATACTACAAGTTCACATCAGATCTAGGAGAATAAAATCCCACCAAAAATTTGAATTTTACTCATACTCCAAAAGTGGCATATAAGTCCCATTAGGCTAGGCTATGGGACACATTTTTCAAGAAAATATTAGATTCATGTGAAATTGAGATTGGGGTCCCAAAACTTTGGTGGGACCCATATACCCAAGGTGGTGTATGAGTCCCAAATCACTAAATTTGGGTCATACAATCCAAAAACACCTAAATTGTGATTAGATGGAGATTTATGTTAGGATTATCCTTGGAGAGAAGGGGGCATGAGGACCTACAAGGGAGAGGGGAGAGAAGGGGGCATGAGGACCTAGAAGGATGCATCATGAGGGAAATATCCATGATGCTTGATACTTGAATAATGCTCCAAAAACTTGATAATCAACTCTTGAAGACTCTTGAATGCTCTTTTAAACACTTTAATGCTCTCATGAACTCAAATTTTCTATAAGGAATGCTCTCATGAAATTCTTGGATGAAAATGAGGGAAAGAACCTTGTAGTTATACTTGTTTATGGAAAATTTCTTGAAATTACAATACTACAAGCCGACATCAGATCTAGTTGAATAAAATCCCACCAATAATTTGAATTTTACTCATACTCCAAAAGTGGCATATGAGTCCCATTAGGCTAGGCTATGGGACACATTTTTTAAGAAAATATTAGATTCATGTGAAATCAAAATTGGGGCCCCAAAACTTAGGTGGAACCCATATGCCCAAGGTGATGTATGAGACCGAGATCACTAAATTTGGGTCATACAACCCAAAAAAAACCTGAATTATGATTGGATGGAGATTTATGTCAAGATTATCCTTGGAGAGAAGGGGGCACGAGGACCTTCAAGGGAGAGAGGAGAGAAGGGGAAATGAGGACCTAAAAGGATGCATCATGAGGGAAATATCCATGATGTTCCAAAAAACTTGATAATCAACTCTTGAAAACTCTTCAATGCTCTTTTAAACACTTGAATTCTCTCATGAACTCAAATTTTCTATAAGGAATGCTCTCATGAAATTCTTGGATGAAAATGAGGGAAATAACCTTGTATTTATACTTGTTTATGGAAAATTTCTTGAAATTACAATACTATAAGTTGACATAAGATCTAGGAGAATAAAATACCACCAAGAATTTGAATTTTACTCATACTCCAAAAGTGGCATATGAGTCCCATTAGGCTAGGATATGGGACACATTTTTTAGGAAAATATTAGATACATGTGAAATCAATATCGGGGCCCCAAAACTTAGGTGGGACCCATACGCCGAAGGTGGTGTATGAATCCTAGGTCACTAAATTTGGGTCATACAATCAAAAAACACCTGAATTGTGATTGGATGGATATTTATGTCAGGATTATCCTTGGAGAGAAGGGGACACAAGTACCTTCAAGGGAGAGGAAGAGAAGGGGGCATGAGGACCTAGAAGGATGCATCATGAGGAAAATATCCATGATGCTTGATACTTGAATGATGCTCCAAAAAACTTGATAATCAACTCCCGAAGACTCTTGAATGCTCTTTTAAACACTTAAATGCTCTCATGAACTCAAATTTTCTATAAGGAATGCTCTCATGAAATTCATGGATGAAAATGCCTTGTATTTATAATTGTTTATGGAAAATTTCTTGAAATTACAATACTACAAGCTGACATCAGATCTAGGAGAATAAAATCCCACCAAGAATTTGAATTTTACTCATACTTCAAAAGTGGTGTATGATTCCAATTAGGCTATGCTATGGGACACATTTGTCAAGAAAATCTTAGATTCATGTGAAATCAAGATCGGGGCCCCAAAACTTAGGTGGAACCCATACGCGCAAGGTGGTGTATGAGTCCCAAATCACTAAATTTGGGTCATAAAATCCAAAAACAATTGAATTGTGATTGGATGGAGATTTATGTTGGGATTATCCTTTGAAAGATGCATTAATTAAGATTTTTGGATGAAAAGTAAGACCGAATAAGGCATAAAGAATCCCAATTAATTAATGAAGCCCTAGATAAGTGTGAAAGTTTGGTACAACACCCTAAATAAGGCACAACTAGATCCATTTAGTTTACAAGGGCTCAAAAACCTAATGTCAATGTGTTAAACACATTAGAACATTAAATCAAGGCAACATTAAGCTAAATTTAACGAGGACCAAAAAATTTATGGGAATGTCACATACAACATTTTTTGACACTATAGCTTGCCTAATGAAGCTTGAAGTTCATTGTTATGTGGCACCTTATCAAATTTATTATGAGGCATAGCTTTATTATGGTTGTGTGTATGAGATTCAAACTTAGGCGTGAATTCCGCATAGCCACTTGCTTGTCTATATGAGCACATACCTACCACATGTGTATGTGTCTTACTAGGGGCTCACCTAGTGGACGACTTGAGGTTCCCCTAGCCCTTGTGAACATGTGTTTGGTTTTCTTAGTGGACATCATGTTCCACTTATAAAATTTCTTGGATAGAGAGCCTATATCTAATCCACAACATGGAAGACAAATGATTGAAGCTTGATCCACCCCTTTTGTTTTTGTTTATGTTTTTCTCTTTTTCTTTATTTCTTTGGCAGTGTATGCTTTTTTCTTGTTATTTCTCCTTATATCATTTTTCATGTATGTTATTTTACACCTATGTTGGTTTGCTATAAGATCTTGATCCTAGGGGATTACACAACCCTCTTAGTCATTTTCATCCTATCTTACTAGTGTTGGCACATTTGGACCCCTCTTGATGTGATTTAATCTACTTTAGTGTGAGTTTGAAGCAAGTTCCTCCTCACTAAATTGGAGACTAAATGTAGTGTAGAAAAATATATCCCTTTACATTTTCACACTTATTTGGGCCCTTGTGAACTAAATGGACTTAATTGTGCCTTATTTAGATTGTTATAAAGTGTTTTCTTACACTTTCACACTAATCTAGGGTTTTACTAATTAATTGGGCTTCTTTATGCCTTATTTTGCATCCACAAGACTTAATTAGTGCACCTTTCTAAGGATAATCCTGAAATGTATCAAGTGGCCAATCCAAATTTAATTATTTTGGATTATATGGCCCATATTTAGTGATTTGGGACTCATACACCACCTTGGGCATATGGGTCCCACCTTGGTTTCGGGGCCTCGATCTAGATTTCACATTAAACTAAAAATTTCTTGAAAAATGTGTCCCAAGCTTAGCCTAATGGGACACATATGCCCCAACTAGCATATGAGTCCCACTTAGCTTAGACCTAAATTAAACTTAAATTATTTTCAAGATTTTATTCTCCTAGATTTGATGTTGGCTTATAGTGTTGTAATTTTGGAAAATTTGGCATAAACATGTATAAATACAAGGTTATTCCACATATTTTCTCCTAGAAAGCAACTTACTTGTATTCAAGCATTCTAGCATGTTTGTGATTACAAGAGAATTCAAGAGCATTTAAGAGTGATTATCAAGCATTTTAGAGTATTATTCAAGTATCAAGCATCATGTCAAAGTTGTCATGCATCATGTTTTTTTTTTAGCTAACATTTGTGATGTAGGTTCTTATGATTCAAGCAAGCATTCAAATCTAGATCCATATAATTCAAGCAAGAGTTAATATCCACATTCATGTTAGCTATTTCATACATGTTTGTAGCATATTGTTCAATGGTTTGGTGAGTTGCAAAATTTCTTATTTGTTCATTAATTATTCCTCCTTTCCATTTCATTTCATTTCAAGGTTTGATTACAAAAATGGGGTTTATGTTAAACAAGTGCAGGACAACCGAGAGGGGGGGTGAATCAGTTGTCGCAAAAATCAATAATTAAAAGTTTATCACTTATCAAATATTCAAACACAATATTCTATTATTAAATATGAGCATGAAACACATATAACGTAAAGTAGATCAACACAATGAACACCAAAATTTTACCTGGAAAACCCAATAAGGGAAAAACCACAGTGAGGGTTAACTCACACTATATAGTATTTTAAGAAGGGAGGCCCACTTCCAAAAGAAGGACTCACTACCCAAGTACAAAGGCTCACTACCTACAAAAGGACTCATTATCCAACAATAGGCTCACTATCTACAAAAAAATTATACAAAATAGAGTAAGGCTTTATAGCCCAAAAATGAATTGGAAAGATGCACCAAACATGTGTTGAAACAATTTTGGATATGCTCACAGTTGTTTCCTTTCTGACCACACCTTCACATTCATTACCTCTTCACTATTTCCTCTATCACTTTCCTATAGACTCACTACACATATTCAAACACACCCATTTGCACTTACTCACTCATTCACTCATGCTTCCAAATTGTTTGTCATATACTTATATATATACCCAATCTAAATTGCAGGCACTAATTAGGTCGGCATCCAAAAAATATTTTCAAAATGTTTTAACCATTGTTATGTTGGCTCCAATGGTTCACAAAATATTTCCAAACACACAAAAAAATATTTAGCACATTTTGTCATGTCGGCTCAGACCAAGAAATAGGTTACACATAAGCTTTCACATCAAATCAAAATTAACTTAACAAGTCGGTTAGGAATAATCTTCAACACAACAAGACAAAAATTAATTTGTTGGTTTCTACTACATTGTACGAGCACCAGAGCACAAAATAACTCAATCATGCACTTCTTTGACATCCATCAGTAGTTTCCCAAAACCACAACCAAATATTATCATCCACAGAGAAGTGAAGACTAGAATACCAGAAAGGAACCAAAATACCCAACCAACCACTGGAGAGAATACATACTAGTATAAGGGTACTGAACCCAACTACCATAATACTACCAACATGACATCAATGACAATAAATAGATAAATTTATTACTTATTTTTCCAAAAATCTCCCCCTTTGTCATTGATGGCAACATGTGAAAAAAAAAATTCTCTCCACTATCTCCAACACTCTCCATTCCAACTCTCTCCCCCTTTGACATCAATGGTAAAGGGTGTCAAAAAAGATTGCAAAAATGGTGACATACAAATTTGAAAAATATTTCCAAAAACTTCAAAAAATTTCAACAATCCAGATCATTTAAGCAAGTATAAATTAAGTGAAGATGACACTCTTCTCCTGAAACACCTTGTTACACCTTTCTTTGGGAATTGGATACAACTTCTTCTAGTTAAAAACAACATAAACCAATTTTTTGCATGTAATTTCCAATAATCCCAATAGAGGAAAAGAGGGTTACCAATCTACTTTAGAACATTATTTCTCAATATCTTCAACATCAACAAGAATTCTAGAAAGATGCTCTAATTGGACTTCAACAATTTCTTTAAGAATCCAAAAGGTCTTTGTTGCATCATCTCTCTATCTTTGTGTAATGATCAGTTTAGCGTGAAGTACACCAACTCTTATCTTTGTTTCCCTTCTTTATCTTTAAATATGTCAAAGTTCTTTCCAATCTCATTCACCTCAACTTCAATCACTTCAATTTTTGTTTTGAAGTTGTCTACAATAGTAGGCCACTAAAGACAATACTTGTAAACATTTGAAATATCTTTAATACACTTCTTAGTTTCTACAATCAATCCAGACAATCTCTACATAGCCTTTTTACATCTTCTTTCAACCAAGATTCCCATCTTATGTCCTTTTGGACCTTCAAGCAACATCCTTTCTTAAAAAATATCAATCAAATATCTGGTAAGAAATAAAAAATAGTAGATACTTCAATACCTTTCTGAAGTAGATAATCTACCAGTGCATTGTCAATTTTTAGTCTATTAATAGGTGAGGCAACATCCCATAATTCACCAATCTTCTTCATTTTTCCTTCAACTATCATAGATTGGATATCATTAGGATCATGGGATTTAGTACCAGTCAATGATTCTTTCTCCTTCTCATCTAAAATATCATTGATGTTTTCATCCATTTCCTTTTTCTTTTTTGATTCTAGAGGGGAATCATAGATAATAACTTCCAATTCTCTTTTTCTAGATGAAGAGCCTACTTCAAATTGACGTACTGTAGATATACCGGAGCAATGGTTTGCTCGCAAGGATGAGAAATATGATCTACACCTATCTTCATTATCTTCTAAAGACTCTAGATGTCTGTAAAATTTTTTTCCAATAGGGATACTAGATTCCCACACCACATTATCTTTTTCGGGTAGAGAATTCATAAATTAAAACACTAGACATACAAACAAGGATCCAAAATGAAACAGATAATTCTCAACCAATGACATTCAAATATTTTCAAGGAAATTATCAAGTAACAAGCTACATAAATCAAATTATCTATTCTCCTTAACCATCATGTGAGAAATGTGTACTACAAAAGCCAAAGTTGAATTTTCATGATTCTTGAAATAAATTTTGTATGAGATACCATATGCAACATACCTAATGACCGAGTCAAGAAGTGTATCAATCAATAATTCTCTCTGATCTCTATCAATGCTAGTAAGCTCCACCACATCTTTATATTTTATAGTTTTCTTTCTAGGAAGTTCTCCAACACTACATAATCCAATGATGACTTTAATTTCTTCCTTCAAGATCAAGTAGGGTTTGTCTAAAACAATATTTCCATCCTTAAGATCGTTCAATAAGAATAGGATAACTTTCGTATCTGAAATCCATAGAAATTCACTCCACAAATCCATCCCTAGGGTTTTTATATTTTTTAATTCAACTTCGCTCAACCCTAGTTCAATTTCCTTCATTTTCCTATGATCACATTCTTCTACTTTGACCCTTTTCGACTTTAGATAGGTAATACCACACAAACCACTATCAATTTCTTAGCTTTCTTGAAATTGAATGACATTTCTTCAATTTTCTTCTTTCCTTATGCAAACAGAGAGAGGGTTTCCAGATTACCTAAATCAATCTTCAAATTCCCTTCAGAAACACTTCAAGCACAACTCAAGAAATCTTCAGAGCACTTTCTGATGATTTCAGATGCACAATTAACCAAAAAGTATAAAAAATTTCTACTTATCCATCGTTGAGTTCTCCCTAAGCACATTAAATGTGGCAAACACAAAAAGCTGCTAAACACACACTTCACTTAGCACAGGAAACCTTCAAATTTTCCACAAATCCTCATACCAACATATTTTTCTTTGGTTCTTCTTCTAGAACCTCTAAACAAGCATTCTTCACATTTTGACCACGTGCCAACCTTTGACACACCATTCTTCTAGGGGTTTTTTATGATCTTCTGATAATCCTCTCCCTAAGACCATGGTAGGTCTAAATTTCAAATAAGTCATAAGTATTGGATGAGGGTACAGACACATCAAGAGTCTTAGATTTCTCTTCTTCTTCTTCTTTCTTCTTCCAAGTCTTCTCCATCTCTTGCTTCATCTCTTCTTTATCAATATTCTTTACTGGTTCACTCTTCTCTTCTGGAGTAGATTTCTTTCCTTTCTTATTCTTACAAACTTTAGATACATGTCTAGGTTTATTGCAGCTATAATAGATCACACCTTTCTAATTAGACCATCCTCCATTATTCCTTGATCTGCACTAATTTTCTCTATGTCTAAATTTATTGTAGGCATAACAACAACCATTAAAGAATTGATTCCTTCTACCTTCATTAAACATGTTTCTCATTACCTGATTGATCGAACTTACCTGAGATCTACATTATATAGCCTTATGTCCAAAATTCCCACATTCAAAACATTTTTTGGAAATAGAGCTAGAAAATTGGTTTATACTACTTCTACAATCAGTTGATCTATGATCATATTTTTTACAAGAAAAGAAAAAACCATCAAAGAGAGGGATACCTATGTGCATTACGTTGTTTCACAGGTGGTCGTCTTGCAAAATTCCTACTCTGCTTCCTCTTACCTTGATTCTTCTTCACATTTTAGAACATTCACTAATATCAGTTCCTAATCCACCTTTTTCTTTACATGGTTTCTATCCTACAAGTAGTTCTTCAAGTTTACCAGAGTTGTATCTAAACTTATTTTCACAGAGTTTAGTTTTCTCTAATTCCACTCTTAGATTTACTATCTCCTGCTGAAGTCTAGAACATTCTTCAAACTTGTTCTACACCATTGTATTTAGACATTCTTCAATCCTCTTCTTTTTTTCTACCATCACTTTTAGTCCAATTATCTCTTGTTTTAGCTATTCACTTACTTCTCTGTGTCTTTCCTTAAATTTCTTCAACTGTTCCTTCAATTTTCGAACACATTCATTTGCTTCATTAGGATTCTCTTTCAAATATTTTTTTCTCTTTCCACTTTATCAAGATCTTCAAGAGAAGTCTATAGTTCTCCTTTTTCATTCATTATCTCCATCTTCAAGATATCCCTCAAGCTATTAGACTTTACTGGAGGAACCAAGACCTTTGATACCAATTGCTAAATAGGCATAGGACAATTGAGAGGGGGGATGAATCAATTGTCACAAAGATCTATACTTGAAACTTTATCACTTATCAAATCTTCAACCACACTATTCTATTATTAAATATGATCATGAATTATAGATAACAGAAAGTAGATCAATACAATGAACACCAAATTTAATGTGGAAAACCCAATTAGAGAAAAACCACAGTGAGGGTTAACTCACACTATATAGTATTATAAAAAGGGAGGTTCACTACCAAAAGGACACACTATCCAAGTAAAAATCCTCATTGCCTATAAAAGGACTCACAGTCCAACAAGAGCCTCACTTCCTACACAAAAATTATACACAACAAAGTAAGGCTTTACAACCCAAAAATGAACTAGAAAGATGCACCCAACATGTGTTGAAATAGTACTAGATATGCTCATAACTGCTACCTTTTTTACCACACCTTAACATTCATTACCTCTTCACTAGTTCCTCTGTCACTTTACTATAGACTCACTCCACATATTCACAAACATCCATTCACATTTAATCACTCATTCACTCATGCTTCGAAAATGTTTGCCATATACGTACATATATACCGTATCTCCATCATAGGCACTAATTAGGTTGGAATCCACAAAGTATTTTTAAAATTCTTGAACCGTTATTATGTCAGCTTTAATAGTTCACAAAATATTTCCAAACACAAAAAAAATATTTAGCACATTTCATCATGTCCGCTCAGACCAACAAATAGGTCACACATAAGCTTTCACATCAAATCAAAATTAACTTTACAAGTCGGCCAGGAATAATCTACAACACAACAAGGAAACAATCAACCTATTGGTTGCTACTAAATTGTACGAGCACCAGAGCACAAAATAACCTAATCATGCATGTCTTTAACATCCATCAGTAGTTTCCCAAAACTACAACTAGAGATTATCATCCAAAGAAAAGTGTAGATTAGAATACCAGAAAGGAAACCAAAATACTAGACGAACCACTAGAGAGAATAAGTAGCAGCATAAGAGTACTAGACCCAACTACTAGCATACTACCAACATGGTGACATCAATGACAACAAATAGATAACTTTACTTATTTTCCCAATAGTTTGACCAAGGAAAACCCCTATCCACTAACAAAAAACATTTTTCCCTCTCTTTAGTGTGTGATTTGCATATTTAGGTTGAATATACATTGAAGAGAAAGATTGGAAAAAAATTTTCAAGGTTGCAAAGTTGTAAAAGTTGTCACCCTATTTAGAAGATCACTAAAATAGACCTACAAAGTAGAATTCAGCATTTCAGACCTAGAAATTAGGTTGAGGAGGAAGAGCAAAGATAAAAGATTAGATTCAGATCTTGACCTTCCAAAAAAGATGAGTACGACTGATATACCACTTCTAGCATATGAGTCCTAGTACAAGGGTTTTTCTAGATTTCAAGAGTTCCAAACTTGTCATAGCTATATTTTTGCTCCTGTCCAGAAACCCTAATCTGGGACTAAATTGTCCAATTTGGTGTATGAGTCCCAGCGTGTATTGTTAGAAACCAAGATCAGACATGCAAACCAGAAAAAGTGTCCCACAAGAAAAGATCAATAAAAAGTAGAGAAATTTGCATGAAGATGTGCAAATGAATATTATTCAAGAATTGAGAAATTACAAGGGATAAATTACTTTATAAAAGCAATGTATGCATAACCCTAATTTTGACCTAAAATCAGCTCAACTAAATAAATATTACTTATTAATTAGGTAAACTAATTATTACCTAAGTAAAACCTAAGTAAACTTAATCAAGTAAAACCTAAGTAAACTTAATCAAGTGTAATTAAATAATTAATTACACCAACACCCTCCCTTAAGTGCAACTTAGGGAGACTAAAAAAGCATGCACCTAATGCTAGGATGAATGTAAGAAAGCATGAATGGGTCTCAGCAACAAGGCCTGATCAGGTACCCATTTACAAATGCAATGAATGAGAAAGAGGAGAAAACCCAGTGAGACAAAACCCCCCTCAATGAGATGACATGCTACAAAGAAGCAAAGAAAGAACACTATGGAGTAACAATAGAACCTAAATCTGGCAAGCAAGGAAAGATACTTTTGTTTACTACTGAAACCATATGAGAATCACTGATTGACTCAAGGAATCATGATAAAGCAACAACAAACTTGATTCCATGGAACACAGGAAAACTCACAAACTGGAACAACCATGGAATCTGTGAAGCAATAGTAGATGAATAAATGATGCCCCCATAAGAGGGAATGATATGATGAAAGAATATGTAAGCTATGAGTATCTCGATACTGATGCCAAAATGTAACAAAAAATGATCAATAGGAGCAAGTACCATGAAGATTTTAGAATATTAACCATAAATTTACTGGCCCTCAAACTGGGATGTGACCCAATGTGAATTCGATATGATTTAGGATCATTAACCATTGGCTCTCAATCTGAGATGTCAACCAATGTGAACCAAAATGTACTGACCTATGAGCAAGATGTGTCCAAAAGAAACTACAGAATCTAGATACAACTCATGCGAGTTGTCATCAATATGAAAAATAGATCAAAGTGCATGTAATGCAACTATACTCTAATTAGATTATTATACAAGAAACCCCCCAATGTTCACATATACCTCCTTGATAAAAATGGACCTCAGATCTATGTAGAGGACTTAAGTAACTTTCCAATGCCATGAGAATGGTGAAAAAAAGGATAACCTAGTCAAAATATATGCCGTTTGAAGTAAAAAATGCTTCATCTGAGTTCAAGGACCCACAAAATAAATCTAGAGCAAAATTAGAAAAACTATCTTCACCACTAGATCAACATTGGAATCAACTTTCCAATGATATCTCGTTTGTGAAAAAAAGACACCATACACAAAAGTTACATTTGATTTTGTAAAAATGCTCCAAAATGGCCAATTTGGCCTACAGGCAGCCCAAGGGGCTAAAAAATTTCAGCCCCTGGTCCTGTGCACGATGAGGGGCTAGCAGGCAAGGTGTTGGAGTGGAGTACCCAGTCATCCATGTGACCTGTGAATGGGTTGGGGTGGCCTAACGGGTTCTAGAACATAGCACCTGGTCCTCAATAGAACCATGGCTTAGCATCTGGGGGCTGGAACCAACTAGGGCTAGGTTCAGAGTGCCCAATCCCCAATGTGACTGATGCTGCAAGAGCTCACATGGGAAAAACATAGGCCAATAGTGGAAGGGAAGGTTCCACTCCTGGTGGCCACCAGATGGTGCTTTGGTGGTGCATGATTTTTTCACTGGAGGTGTTGATGGTAGGATCCAAAACATGTTTTTTTTTGTTTTTTTTAAATTGTGCCTTGAAAAGCATGTTAGGGAGGTTGTATGACCTCCCTAGCAAAATGATTTTCCTTCTAGATCAACTGCTCAAAAATTGACCAAACGATAGGCGTTCTTAGGGTTTTTGGCCACTGTGAATGCAATGGTGACCTCCATTTGTGCTCATAGTGCCCAAAAAAATTGGCTACCCCCAGATCTTCAAAAAAATCACTGAGCTTGAAACCCTCATAGATCTCTTCAACGATGATCAAAATCAATAAAATAAAAGCCAATCCTAACTTTTTCTAGTGCTTTGAATCTAATGGAGATACCCAATCTGATCCAAAACAATTCATAAATAGGCTCAAGGCATGAAACCCTCGAGGAACTCCGAACTTGCTTTGTAATTATTTTATTTAAAAATCTGAGAAGGGGCCTCAAATCAAGGCTCTGCTACCATGTTAGAAACCAAGATTAGACATGCAAACTAGAAAAATCATTCCACAAGAGAAAATCAATAAAAAGTAGAGCAATTTGCATGAAGATGTGCAAATGAATATTATTCAAGAATTGAGAAATTACAAGGAATAAATTACTTTATAAAAGCAATGTATGTATAACCCTAATGTTGACCTAAAATCAGCTCAACTAAATAAAGCTTACTTACTAATTAAGTAAACTAATTATTACCTAAGTAAAACCAAAGTAAACTTAATCAAGAGTAATTAAATAATTAATTACACCTACATGTATTGTGCATGTTGAAAACTAAAAATTAATTGAAACTATAAACATATTCAAAGCATTTCCAACATTACATCAATGCAACCTTTCTTAAATGAAAACACATACAAAATTCAAACTAAACTATGGAAACCAAAACACATGTAATCAAAAGAAAATCTACTCCATTGTTTTCCTATTTCACCATGATCTTGACTTATGCATTTGATGCTCTCAAATTTTTATGAGCACAAGTGCAACAAGAAGTTATGATGAATGGAAAAGAGGATTGATAATGTATGCACTTTTTGGTGAGAAGAAGGGATTTTATAGATGAATTCATGGGGTGAATCCAAGTTACCAGAGAGATGTGGGATAAAAAAGAGAGACAAAGAAATGCATATTGAAATTGATTGAAATGAGAGATAAATGAGGGATGATTTATGCCATAATATATGTTTAGAAGCTTAGAATAAAGTTCATTTTTGAATTAAATTGATGAATGATTTAATGAAAATGGATTGAATGATTTAATGATTTTATAAATTTAAATTATTTAATGAAATATGTGAATGGATAAAGGCTCGTGTATGAACGCAAATGATATTATATTGATTAATGCAAATGGAAAACTAATCAATTAATGATTGATAAATGATTATGCAAATGGATAATGGTTATGAATAAATTCTTATAAATGCTTATGCAAATATATTTATGAAATGGGTGAAAATAGTTTAATGAAAGGGGTATTTTAATTATTATGCAAATGCATTTAGTGGAATATGCAATATTTTAATGGTTTTGTGAATATGGAGATATGATTGTGCAGATGATCAAAATGAAATATGCAATGGATAAAAATGATTATGAGGAAATTTTTTTGCTTCTAAAATTTTCCCCTCTTTTAGACAATGCAGTCTGTCATGTTGTTTCAAATAAAAGATATGCCCTAATGTAAGGAAGAATGACAAGGAGGTAGTGGTATGCCCCCTCGAGAGGACATGTGGATTTGAAGAACATGAGTGTGATCTCAAAATGGACAAGAGGACTAGAAGATGAAGCACAAAAATGATAGAGGAGAATAGATAAGGATTATGAAGGAAAAATGAAATGATGAAGGAAATGGATGATGGTAGAAATGATAGATGAAAAAAAGATATGAAGGAAAATGAAGGTGATGAAGCCTCTTGTGCATGTCATAGTGCTTTATCATCATAGAGTAGTAAAATGTGACAAATGGACAACAAAAACCATCGTATGACATAGACCAAGGTGTGCAAGGTCATCCATTTGTAAAATAGATAGTCACAGACAAGGAATATCCTAACTCATACTTAGGGTAAAGTTGGCCCAATTTTTTTGTCAAGGAAAACCACATACATCAATCAAATAAAAGATGAATCATGAGACATCCTCGCTCCTCTAAATCCTTCATGGGACATCCTCAAGGTGGCTAGTAACATATTGACGAGAGAAAATCTAAAAGATAAGACAAAATAGACCAAAAAGATCAACCATTATTCACATTGTTTTCTAGTAAGTGTTTGTCAATGTGTTAAGGGACAGAGTGAGTGACGGGTGGACTATTTTGACAAGGCCTAATTTTAGGGAAATAAATATGTGTTGTAGAAGACATCAATTCTAGTTTTGATTATGCAACTACCTATATAAGGAAAATGAAAAAATGTGATAGTGACAAGGTTTGGTTTCATGAAGGACACATCCTATATAATACTATTGCTTGTGATCAATTTGATTGGTTTGATTGATTTGACAAATGACTGATCTGACTTGGTGACTTGTTGGCTTGTGTGTCTTGTTGATTCAAGATTTATGTTTGAAGTGTAGATGATTATGTAACATCTTAGTTGATAGTGTTTTATTTATTTTGGTTGACCTGAAAAACTCTAAAAGACTGACCTAGGGGGCCTCAAGGCACATCAACAGATGGCCTTGCCTACATAGCAATGCATAGAGACCTTGTAGTTTGACAATGGTAAAGACTCACATAACTAACTTTGACTCTATTTTTGGGACTTTTTGAAAGTTATCTGAATGTTTTTGGGTTTTGACATGTTTCAATTTTTCTGGATTTTTTGAAGTTTTATTATTTTTTGTCTTTTTCAAATGTTTTGATTTTTTTTTCTTTTTGGTGTGTTTTGATTTCTTTGGATTTTGAAATTTTATAAAAAAAATTGGATTTTGAAATGTTTTGATTTATTGAATTTTGAAGTTTTATGATTTTTTGCCTTTTCGAAATGTTTTGAGTTTTTGTCTTTTTCATAATGTTTTGATTTTTTTATCTTTTTGATGTTTTAATTTTTTTATTTTTGATGAATATTTGATTTTTTTTGTCTTTTTGATGTTTTATGAGGATCGTGACAAATGTATGTGAATAATTCCTACAACCAAGTGAGCAAGCATGTACAAGAATCCAAGGAAAAACATGATATTGCCCCTAGTCAAGCTAAATACCAATTGATAGGAGATGATGATGATGATGATGACAACGTTGTTTGACATGGGAAGGACACATCCCAAAACAACGTGAGAACTACGAAAGACATATACCATTGATGAAACAGTGACTAAAGGATCAAGGTTTGTAGTAAGGCTAGGAACAGAGCCAAGGAATGTTTTGGATGATGTATTACATTGCATAGTAACATTGTATGAATTAGGTTTATTACATTTGGAATGACTTATTTAGGACTAGATGGGATTATAGTGGGATGTTGGATAGGAGGATCAGAATCCTTATACCATTGACAAGGGAAAACCAAGTCTAGTAATAGGTATGGAAGGATAATGGATTAATTTTGGTAAAATATAGGAGACGTGAGGATTACTTGATGGTATAATTAGCATATGGTGTCCAAGGACTATGTCACATAGGCTTAATTTATTTATTTGAGGTAAATGCTATGAATGGGATGACATGATATTTCATCGATAGTGTATGACCAAAGGATAGACATGTCAAGATTTTTCCCAAAGCGTGATTTATGTTTGTACCCCAGTTCTTATCAAGATCAAAGTAGATGGGGAAATTGATTGGAATGATAGGGCTTAGATGGATAGATGGAAATTTAATGAAAAATTTCATGCAAAGGGTATGGGAGATGAGACAACTTGCCCCCAAGTCTAGTGGTCCATATAGATAATATCTCTTACACATGATGCATGTTTGCTAGGTTTTCATCATGGTAATTATCCATTTACTTTTTTCTTGAATTTCTTTTTAAATTTTTATTTTTTGCTATCACCAAGATGCCTGTTTTCTAGGTTTTCATCAAGGTAATGATTTTTTTATTTTTCCTTTTTTTTTTTGTATTTTTTAGGACTTTTTCTCATTTTTTTGTATTTTTTTAATTTTTTGGATGGCCTTGCTATTTTATCCAATCACTGAATGTTCTAAATCCTTCAATGGTGTTGATGTAGAGATTGGTTCCATGTTATTTGAATAATGACCTTGATGGAGTAGTTTCCTTGTCAGGATCATAGCACTTGCATACAATTGATTGATGTCATTGTGATTCTCTCTGATATTTAGGTTGGACTTATTGGTATATGCACATCATGATAGAGTACCAAGAGAGTCCATACAATAAAGAGTTGTTGATAGGATGTGATAGATTTGTGACATGGAATTTTTGGACATTAGGCAAGATGTAGGGTTATGATTTTCGATGGTAGACATGGAAGGATTATTTGGACGTTTGGATGAATCACTTTTTGTTTTCCAAACTTGAGATGTTGGATGATAGAGTTTGGAATTTTGATTAGGATAGTGTTTGGAACAAACACTTTTATATGCCTTGCTTGATGACCATTTTGAAGGAGGTGGAAATTTAATATATGTGGGATTCCTCTTTTATTGTTGCTCCACATTTTGATTGACTTTTACTTTTGAAATATTTTCTTTCCTCAATCCATTTTTCTTTGGGATCCATTTTAACTTCATTTGTCCACTTGGATTTTTGTTTGATTCAATGGCCTTTGACATTTTATTTTGAACTTTGGATTTGTAATAAATTTATTTTTGTTTGTTCCAAATGGAACATTTAATATATTGGGAATGATGGTTTGTGGTGTGGATGAAAGGAGTGTTGGTAACAATATTATGACAAGGACTACTCATGGACACCATTTTGATGTTTGTATCAAATAAAGTTTCCCCCAATATCGACGAGGTACCACTAACATCATTCAATTTTCTAATTGAAGAATATCCAAGACCTTGATGTCTATATTTTTCTTGAAACTATATTGGTTCTAGAATCCCTTCCTCATGCAGGCCTAGTCATTTTCCTTGATACTACCTACTCTGACAGATTTTTTTTGTGATCGGGTACATTTTATTTTGAAAACAAGATGCTAACCCATCATTGTATATGTGGAAACTATTGGAATATTTTCTTCGACAAGAAAGCCTGATTTGACAAAAGTGGATGATCCTAGTTGATAAGATAACTTAGCTTCATTGACATGTGGGATAGATTTCTGGTTAACATCTTTGGTTTGATTTTGTGACATATCAGATTTAGATGATTCTATTGGTGCTTCCAAGTCGATGTCAAAACCATCTTTATGGTCATTGTCATAGATTCCAATGAATTTAGCTATAACTTGATGATTTGAAAATATGTTTAGAGTAGAATACTCTTGTTCTGTAGGAAGATCATCTATGTGTCCCATGGAGGAAAGTGTCTCATTTTTGGAAATGGTGGTGGTTAGAGTTTGGATAGGGTCATCCTCAATGGCATAAAGGTTGATGAGTGGATCATTTTGGACTTCATGTTCAAGGGTAGGGTATTCATCAAAAATAGGTGTGTATTGGATGACATGATTGAGGATAGGTGTATTTTGGATGCCATGATTATCTAGGACTTCTTGGATGGAATTAAGGATGGGGTCATGAGATGGAATACTTCCATCTTGACATGAAGGTGAAGCTATTTTTCCATGCCTTGGATTTTCCTCTTGACATGTATCCTCAAGTTTAGGTAATGGAACATGACTTTGGAAAAGGATATGATTTTCATGACTAAATGTATTTTCATGAATAAATTTAGCTTGAGATGGAGTGAATAGGAATGGATTAGTGGAAGAATGAATGCAAGAGGATGTAGAGACTTGGAATGGAGAAGTAAATGATGGACTAGAATAAGACGTGGAGACTTGGAATGGATTAGTGGAAAGTTGGTTTCCCTTCTAACAGTTAGGATAAGGGTGATAAGTGGATGTTTGTTGTGGATTAATAGCATGGATTGTTTCAAGTGACTCTTGATAGTGAGGGTAGATGGATGGAGGAATAGAGATTATGAATGATTGGTAAGAGCGATAGATGAGTGGTTGACTATGGGTTGATTTTGATTGGTATTTGGATTTGATGAATTTTATTTTGAAGTCTATGGCTTGTTTGGATTGACCATTGTGGATTAACTAGTATTCAACTTGAATAGAAAGCATATCAAGTTGAAAGGAAGACATGATGGTGGATGGTATGAAGCCTAAGAGATGCCAATGCAATAGAAGGTATGGAACTATGCTATGTTTTTTTTTGGATTTCTTTTTTTGAAATAAGGTATTCCTAAAGGTAATGCAACTATTTTCTTGGTATTTTTGGGATAATGTATGCCTAAATGTATTGCAATTTGTTTTTTGGATTTTTTAATATATAGGGATGCCTAATAAAAATGCCTCGATTAAGAGTCAAGCTGATGATAGTCTATGACTCAATTATGCAAAGCATGGAATAAAGAGATGGAATAGTATGACCTAGTATGGAGGGTAAAACATAAGATATGGTTGCTAATAAAACTAAGATAGGTGTAAAAACTAATTTTATTATCAATGGCCATGGGTATAGTAAAGAATAATAGGATATGTTGAAAAGGTGGTCTCAAAGTAGACTAATGAGCTAAGGAACCAACCTAAATGACGAGGACTATGATGAATTTTGTCTAAAAGATAAGGTCAAGAGTTCATACATATTTGAAGCCATGGTCTAGTCTATGTTTGATGAACTTCCTAATCAAGAGGTTTATGCAAGCTAAAAAGATGACCTAAAGTTTATACCTATGGGGAATGTTTAATGGGAAAAGATGAGGTGATGGATGAATGAAGTGAGCAAGTCCTTGGTCAAGCTTGTTTCAAAAGTGTTGGCCTAGTTTGTGTCAAGGTTTGAATGCCATAAGTTTCAAATGTATTCTTTTTTTTAGATTTGTTTTGAACACACATGCAAGACATAATATTTTTGAGTTTTCTTTTGGTTGTGAATGTTGTTTCATTGTTACAATACAAGCATAAATCTTAGGGTGGCAGAGACAATATGTGTTGGGTTCCCACTTGGATTTCTCTAGTCGTGCCTATTCAAAGTAGATAGTTTAGGAGTTTGGTGACACTTGCTCCCCTCCATGACAATCACTTCTTGGGTACACCAAACTCTGAATTCTTCAAAGAGAAATTTTCTATATCTACGTTGAACCACAAAAGTGTGGGACAACTTTAGAGGTTCGACCTCCTGTGCTAGCATATAGAACGATATTGGATTTCTACACAAAGGTTTCTAGTAAGGGCATCTGGTTCAAGGGATAATATGATAAACCCCCTTGAGACATCTCCCAATCATTAGAACAATGGATTTTTGTATCATAAAGATACTAGGGGAGAGCTATCACATACCACTTCCCATTAATTGCAATTTTGATCGCAACCACTCATTTATATAGTTGTTCATAAGAGCTTGGCTTTAGCTCATTACCGCTTGGGTCATTTCCACCATTTGAAGGGGATGGTAGGCCCTTCTAAGGGATTAAAAATATAAAGAGGTGGGTCTAGCTTCTTATCACCAAGTTTGCACAACGTGAGACCATACACCTACCATATTATAAGCATGAAAAATAGTGGTTTGTTAACCCCATAGTTAAATCTATGTGAAAGAAGACAGTTGTTCTTCTAAGCACTAATTGAAGTGTTTTCTATACTAAAAGACAATCAATTTTTAAAAATCCAATCTTCAAGAAATGTCCTACTCCAAATATCATTAGTACATTTCTATTTCTAATCTTCGACAAACATGTGTTTATGTTTTCACCTTTCCAACCCCTAACATGCAAACTTGCAAAAAAAGCCAAATTAACAAAAATTAGCCCTGAAATTAAACTAAACTAAAAAAATTAACATTAATCTAAATTATAATTAATTAATTAAAATTCTAAATTAAATCTAAATTAGAATTTAGTCTAAACTAAATTAAAATAAAATCTAAACTAAAAATTAGATCTAAACTAAACTAAATTAGATTGTAAACTAAATTTAGTGTTTCAAATTAAATTAAATGTACTTTCTAAATTAAATATAAACTAAAAAAAAAAAAGCTAAATCTAATTTAAAAGTTAAAAAACTAAAAAATCTAATTTCAAAAGTTAAAACTAAAACTAAAAATATAATTTAAAAAGTTAAAACTAAAACTAAAAATCTAATTTTAAATTTTAAAAACTAAAAATCTATTTTTAAAATTTCATTTTAATGTTAAAACTAAAATCTAATTTAAATGTTAAAAACTAAAAACTAACACTCAACATTAAATTGCATGATTTGCTCAAAATAGAATGCAGATAGAGGTGAAAATAAGAAACTACATATTTGTTTCTCTCATTCTAATGACTTGTTGTTATGAATTCTAATCAAGCTTAGTTCTTCTACCAATCACCCTTATTGCATGCAAGAAGTTCAATGAGGTTAGAATGCAACTAATGGTGCTCCAAAAATGCTTCAATGTCTTTTTCTTCGCATGGTTTTCTTTGAAATACAAAAAAACAACTATACATGTTGCACTAAATTCAAAGAATGTGGAATGCAGTGTTCACATGGGATGTTGTGATTACAAAATATGGTCAGAGTGAATAAAATTTTGTTTACATAAACACAAAAAATCATGAGGAGAGTACAAAAACAATGATAGGTAGTGCTCACAAATCAACTTGACCCAACATCATGTCAAAGATACGGTCTAAATCACATCATTTCTTAGCTATTATTTTTGCATGTAGTTTTTCGGGTTTAGTGGATGAAGGTTGGCGTTATTTTGATTGTATAGAATATGAGTATGGAAAATCCCCAAGAGCAGTGCATTAAGCTCACATGGTTTACCTTCTTGGATGCACAAGGAAATTGAATGATGCATACAAACTCATTGTTGAAGCACATTAACACCTAGTGTAAATATGTGGGGGAGCCTTGTTGTCTACATGTAGAATGCATGGAAATACAAAGTTGGGGACTTTTGTAGTAGAATGCCTCATTGAGTTAGAATTGTGTTGTTGTTCAACATTTATGTTGAAGCTAGCCATAGAGAAATATTTTGTGTGTTGAAGGAGACAATTTAAGAATAAAATTATATCAATGTAGTTTAAGATTTATTCCTCCTGCTAACTTTTCCCAAGCATGCAAATTTTTGTAGAGTTTGTAGCCTTCATTGAAAGGTAAACTAATTTAATGATAGGTAAATAAATCCAAGAAGGTGCATGAAACAAAAGCTATCTTAAAAAAAACAATATGAGGTGTTATAAAAAAATATGACACCCTCATTAAAAGGTGAGACAGATCATGAGATATTGTTAGGAATAAAATTTTAAAGCATTTTAGCAAACCAAAAACTTCCTCTACAAGATTATTCAATGAAAATCTAATTTTACCAAAATAAATTTCACGTTGGGTTCACCATTATGTGGATGCTGAATACTGAAAATTAATTGAAACTATAACCAGAAGCAAAGCATTTTCAACATTACATCAATGCAACCTTTCTTAAATGAAAAAAAATGCAAAATGAAAACTAAACTATATAAACCAAAACACATGTAATCAAAAGAAAATCAGCTCCATTGTTTTCCTATTTCACCATGATGTCAATTTATGCATTTGATGCTCTTAGATTTTTATGACCACAACTGCAATAAGAAATTGTGATGAATGGAAGAGAGGATTGATAATGTATGTGATTTTTGGTGAGAAGAAGGGATTTTATAGATGAATTCACGGGGTGAATCCAAGTTACACGAGAGATGTGGGATTAAAAAAGCAAGATGGAGAAATGCATATTGAAAATGATTGAAATGAGAGATAAATGAGTGGGATGATTTATGCCATAATATATCTTTAGAAGCTTAGAATAAAGTACATTTTTGAATTAAATGGATGAATGATTTAATGAAAATGGATTAAATGATCAAATGATTTAATAAATTAAAATTATTTAATGAAATATGTGAATGGATAAAGGTTTGTGTATGAACGCAAATGATATTTTAATGATTAATGATTGATAAATGATTATTCAAATGGATAATGGTTATGAATAAATGCTTATGCAAATGTGTTTATGAAATGAGTGAAAATGGTTTAATGAAAGGGGTATTTTAATGATTATGCAAATGCATTTAGTGGAATATGCAAAAAATTTATTGGTTTTGTGAATATGGAGATATGATTATGCAGATGATCAAAATGAAACATGAATTGGATAAAAATGATTATAAGGACATTTTTATGCATCTAAATGTATTAAGATTAGCATTTTTAGCATTTCAAACCTGGTCTCAAGCACATTCAAGTTTCTAGGTACACCTCTCTAATTTCTTAGTTTTCTATTCTAATTTGCATTCATTTCTAGGTCATTCATTTAAGTCTTGCACACCATTAGGTTTTGCATGTTACTTTTCTTTCCAATCTCTAGCTTGGTGGTGAACCCCTCTTTAGTCTTTAATCACACCCTAGGACAACCTTTAGCAAATATCTTTCCCTTATTCAATCATTGGATTGAGATATCTAGGGTTTTCTTGAATGAAACTTAGTGAAATAGGTTCTAATCCTCTAGGTTCCATCTCCCAAATGGTGCAACAACTATTTCCTTTTTTTTAGTGGTCTTGGATTGCTTCAGGCTGATCTGAATGGGCAAGATTTGGTGACTAAACTTTACTAGTGATGGTGCTTTCAACAATAGCAAACTCGGGCTAAGATCCTCACCTCAAAATATCTTAGGGGAGTGGAGAGTGTGGATGTTCCTAGATACAACCTTATGGTTAAAGGTTCTATGGATTGGAGTACCTTCAAAAGGGGATCCAAGCTGATAAATAAGGGTCAGTTTGAATTTGCAATAGAGGCTCTAATGCTCTCTTTTGGTTTGATTCTTGGGATGGTCATCCTCCTATTATTTCAACATGCTCTCACTTGCAAGAATTATGTAGGCTTTTTTTGGAGGCTTGATGGAGTCATGTGGTGGATTTCAGAACCCCTCAAGTTCTGGATCAAGCTACTATGTGTAGGTGGAATGAACCACTTGAGTGGCTTATTGAGGGATAGATGGAGGAATGTTAGGAGCTTGCCTACATTTTTGCTGGTAGGGTTTGAAACTCTTTTAGAGAGGGATGTTTTGGCTTGGGGTCATGACCAGAAAGGAAAATTCTCTATATTACCTTTGGTTATCAGGTGTTAGATAAACAAATTTTTGGATGTATAGGGGTCCATTGGTGGAAACAGAATTGGAATAAATTATCATGGCCCAAGTGCATTTTCTTATCTTAGCTTGTGATTTATAATAGATACCTGACCTAGGAGAATCTTTGGAAGTGTAGTTTTTAAGGCTCCTCTATGTGTGTCTTGTTCTCTAATAGTGATGAAAACACTTCTCATCTATTTTTTTAGTGCTCTTATGTTAGGGTTATTTGCAAATTATGGTGGGAATTCTAGAATCAATTATGTAGGCACACTTCTTCTTTACTTGATTTCTGGCTTTGGCTAGGGAAGTCTCCTCCTAAGTCTTATTTCAACCAGATAGCTTGGAAAATTGGTCCCAACTTGATTATCTAGCATATCTAGTTGGAGCACAACTATAAGATCTTTCTAGATAAGAAGCTTTAGGTGTGACAAGTTTGGATGAGAATTTTGGGGGTTCTTCAAGTTACTTTGGTTTCCAAGTGTGATCTTTCAATCTTCATGGACCCTGGCTATATTAGAGTGGTTCAAAACTTGTGCCTTTCATCTTATGATAGGGCTGGGACTAGGTCTAGTCTAGGTTAGAGTGCTAGAGGGAAGATTCTAAGAGATGGCCAATGGAGATCAACTCCACTTGGAGTGTTAAAGATTAATAATCATGGGTCATCAAGAGGTAATCCAAGTCATGTTGGGGTTGGTGGCATTGGTAGAGATAGTTCTAGACTGTTGGATTTCTTCTCGAAGTATAGAGGTCAATATTCTAACAATTTATGGAGGCATTGGCTATTATTTTGGCTCTGAAAAGGGCTTGTACTCTTGGTTGGAGAAGGATAATTTGTGATTTTTATTCTCATATTATGATCGACTCATTGAATAAGCACAAGTTAGAGGAGGTGAATTGGTAGTTGGTCATGGTGGTGAGACAAATCATCTCTTTGGATGGAGTCCAAGATTCTATCACCTTATATCATATCCCTCGAGAGTGGAATAAGGTGGCTAATGACTTGGCCAAATGTGTGTCTGAGCAGATGGGAAATTGGAATGTGGAAGATTGGGGTTGTCTTCTTGAGAATCTTTCATAGGAGCTAGAGGATCTAGTTATGGAAGATATGAGATGTTTCTTGGGAGTTGCTTGATGGCTCTATTTTTGGCTTGTGACCCCTAGTGGGTTGGTTGTACTTTCTAGCTTTGTACTACTTTCTTGGTTCAATAAATTTTTTCCCCTCTTTTTATTAAAAAAATATTAGAAATGATTCTTACAAATTGGACATAACTAAGTTAAAAATTTCATACTTTAAGAAAGTTATTGGATAGATAATTTTAACTTAAATATAATTAATAGAGGTTCATGAAGAGAAAAAACATTATGGAATATGAGAGAATCCTTTAAATAGGCACTAGAAAGCTATGGATGAAGATGATTATAGAGTATTTGATCAAGTAGAAGAATCAATATAGTAGAGAGAGATGTAACATGGGAAGATGAAACATTCTTACAAAAGAATATTTAATCAAGTAGAAGAGTCTACAAAGTGGTGGTGTAACATGGGAGGTTGAAGCATTCTTGTAAAATCATCCAAGGATCATTAGCATTAAGTACAATTTTGGTTTTAATTAAGCTAACTGACCATTTATAATCTTATATAGGTAGTTATATTATATTACGTGACATCCAAGGCATAAGAACAATCTATATAGGAGTTAGTGATTAGTTTGTTATTATTAGATTTTGAATTGCATTAATGTTGAAGAATTTTGGAGGTTACCCCCTTTCAAATGGATTATGAAGTTATAAAGTATTTACAAGTCATTCCTATTTTATTACTAAGTATTTGAACATTAATTATTTTTATCTTGTGCAAATTATATCTATTACATTATACCAATTTTACATTACCTCAATGCCCTTAGGAATTAAATAACATGGGTTTTCTTAATTTTCTATCAACAATAAAAAGAAAAAATGAATTATATTTGTTGTGCTTGATAAATTCTCTAAAATGGTCATTTTGGTGACTTGTAAATAGATCATCATAGTGTTAGAAATTATTTGCATCTTTTTCAATAATTTTAGCTTTAGTTCAATGTATTTTTACCTCCATTCTCTCTAATTAGAATAATGGGTTACACTTTTTGGCCAAACTTGACATTGAAATCAACATTTTTCCCCAGATCTTCACTTTCTTACACCCATAGTAGCTAAACCATTAAGAATTTGAAGATGAATCAAACTAGTGATTTGTGAGATTTTTTTGGGTAGATTCTAATTATATTTTAAAAATAAAAATAAAAAATAAATTTTGAATCCTTTATTTAATTTTCAATTACTTATTTTTTCTACTAAACATTTTTAAAAAGTGATGCTTACTTCGGACTGCAAATTTTTTTTTATAGAAAGGATACAATTCTAATTTTTAAACTATAGATTTTGCACACCAATATCTAGTGCATGGATACTTTTTCATAATTTCTTGTTACATATTAATTTTTTAATTAATTTTCTAAGTCAAAGTAATTATAATTTGGATAGAGGTTTACTTCGGATCCTATAAATTTTGTGTATGCATTTGAATTAATTAATTTATTTTTGTTGGAATAAGGACATCAATACCTAGTTCACATGTAATTTAAAAAAAAAAAAAAAACTCTATTTTCCTATTTTTTTGTATGTGTGAAACAAAGAACTTGATGTTTGAATTGAAAAGACCACATTTACAAGAAATAAAAAATAAATATAATAATAAAATTAAATATATTTTAAATTATAATATTTGGGAAGCTTATAATAAGTTCTACATAATTACAAAACATAAATTTTCAATGAATTCATTTGATTGCCCAAAAGGTAAATCAAAAGTGGTTTTTTATCAGCATTTTGATAGGTGTAGAGGAGACTCCATTATAGGTATGGTTTAAAACTAATGGGGTTCCATCCAAGGGGGTTTGATCAAACCCTCTTTAATTAAAATCATTTAAATGGAATCTTTAAAGGCTAAAATCATTATATTTTCCAAAAATATGTGATTTTAGGCCAAATTTTGGATGTCCTAGAAAGTGTAATCCATTATTGTGGTAGCACCCTAGAACATCATACTCACCAACACTTTTTAGAACTTTTTGTACAATGTCATGCACACAATTATATTATTTTACAATTTTCTACCTATAAACTAATTTTGGGAATTTTGGGAAATGACACGGTGAATTACAGACTAGTTCATATTCTCTAACTTTATAATAGTGTGCATCTATATACATGGGATGATGTTCTACCTTTCATCTAAAAAGATTATAATAGATCAAGACTAAGCTCTACAAGTCATAGTATTTTCCAAATATGTATTGGATTCCATCTAGTGGCCCCTCTTAATATATTATACTATGTACTAGTGACTATGATGACTTGCACATAAGAAATAGAAGTAGATAAATCTTAGTGATTTATCTAATCAATCCAAGATCTTCACTAAAAATTCTAAAAATGTATTTAGCACCAACAATGGATATGTATAACTCACTATGATAGCCATCGATATGGTTCCATATTTAGAAGAAATTCTTCTACAATTCACACTATGGTTTGAAACCCTTGAACTATGGTCCTTGGGTGAAAGTGCAAATTTGTGTCCCATATCAAGCCAACTTATCAACACAAATGAATTTAATAATTTCTAAGTGAAATTAATTTGTTGTCAAACATATGTTCTAGATAGATTTATTCTAGTTAAATTAGATCTAGGCCATAATTTTTTTAACTAAAAGTGTCCATTGAATATATTTGTAGCATCACTTTGATGTTAATTGATGCAAGAGCATCTAGTGGTGTAAGGGAAATCTTGTACAACCCAAAAAATGTGCTTTCCATTTATGTTTCCTTTGTTAGCTTTTTGTAGATGTTTTTTAATTTTTGGATACCCTTTTCGTCAAATAAGAGTTCTCAACTTTCAAAATTGCTTCTCTTTTTTCTGCTCAACTGCTATTTTTAGCAGTTTTGAATTTGAAGGCATGAGGAGGAAAAAATTTAAGGGAAGGTAGCACTTTGTTGAAAGAATCAGGTCAAGATAATTCATGGTTTGAAAGTTATTCAAGTTTCAGTTTCTGCTTTTTTCCCTAAAAAAATTCTAAGTCTAGTTTGAGGCACTAAAAAGTCTTGTACGGGCCTAGAAATTTCCAGAACCAACAAAGTAGGTTCTTAGTGCATTCTTCACTCCGATACCTTTCTAACAGTTCAAACTGCTTGAAAAATGAAGTCTTGGATTAAAAGTTATGGCTTCCGAAAGTTGGGTGATTTTTAGAAAATTGCCAATTTTTGAATTAGGACTCAATCTTTGAATTTTGAAATATAATTTTTGGCGCTAAACTGCCAAAAATCATAATTCAAATGTTTTTTGGATCCATAATGGAAAAGGATCTATTTATGGGTGGGGTTTTATGATTTTTGATAGCTTTTTGGGGAAAAAGTTCACATGCTGTGAAAAGGGAACTTCTATAATTTCTGTAACTTCTATAATTTGCATGTATGATAGAGCCTGAGGATTTGAGATCCTTTGCATGTAAGAATTTATATTCTAAATAATAATAAATTTCTCTGGTTGTTGTATCGTTTTCTATGTCTTGGGTTTTCTCCCTTGTCAGGTGGTATTAGAGCAGGTTTTCTTGAGCATGTGGACAAATCACCAATCATGAGGCAGTTCGCACCAAGACCATAGTTGTGGGTTTGAAAAAATTAAGATTCCTCCTTGAGTGATGCCTGGTAGGCGTGGTGGTGCCAAAGGTGGTAGAGGTGGCATAAATGCTTGCAGAAGATATCCATTGGTGGTTGAGGGTTTTAGAGCCCTCTAGAGACAAATTGATGCACTGTAGGAACAAATGAGAAGAGGGTTAAACACAAGGAGAGGAGAAAGTGAAGATGAAGAAGAGGTGGAAGATTTAGACATAGAAGAGGAAGAAGAAGCAATTGATCAAGATGAGATGTGGCTGATAAGGGCCATTTTGAAGATCCAAAAAAGACCCAGAATAGAAGTTCCCAGTTATTCTAGAAGTTTAAACCTAGAAGATTTGATCAACTAGATCAATGAGCTAGAAGAGTATTTCAAGTTTGAAGAAGTAGAGGACCTAGATTAGGTTAAGTTTGCAAAAAATAAGCTGAAGGACCATGAAAATATTTGGTGGAAAGAGGTCTAGTTGGAGAGAAATTGAAGAGGAAAAGGAAAGATCAGCAATTGGGATCACATGGTGGAGAAACTAAAGAAGCAACTCATACCAGTGGACTACAAGTTAGATCTGCTAAAGAAATTACAAGGGTTGAAGCATGGAAGTAGATTTGTGAAAGAATACACAAAATATTTTCACAAGATGATCATCAGAATGGGCCATGCAGAGGCCAACAAGGAGAAGGTTGCCTATTATCTTAATGGGTTATGACTGAGCATTCAAGAGGAGCTAAGCCTAGTTAAAATGACCACCATTGAGGATGCATACCAGTTTTCTCTGAAAGTTGAAGAGAAGTTGAACAAAAGATTTGATAGCAAGAAAAAAGGACAAGGAGGTCAAGGCAGAAGGGGTAATGGAAGATATTCTTGAAGCTGAAATGAGGATGAGAAGAAAAATGGAGATGTGGGTACTAGTCAAATCCAGAAGAATGATAACTTCTATTGCCCTTGTGATCAAAATAGTGGTGATCAAAGAGGTAGAGGACGAGGAAGATCTAGGTGAGGACCAGGAAGAGGTGGTCTCAGAGGCACTTGTTTCCAGTGTGGTGAAGAAGGGCATCGAGCCTATGAATGTCCACAACACCAATGAAGGATAGATAGAAGGCCAGAAGGTCATGGAAGGGTTGTGCATGTAGATGAGCATGCTCAATTTGAGCATTCATATGATGCTAAAAGGGGAGAAGACCTAGTGGTTAGAAGAGCTCTGGTGACTGAAGAGACAGAGCCAGAATAGAGGAAGAACCTATTTCGCACAAGGTGCAAATGTGAAAGAAAATGTTGTGATGTCATTATTGACAGTGGGAGCACTAATAATCTGGTGTCAAAAGAGATGGTTACAAAGTTGAAGCTAAAGAGGGAAAGGCATCCAAATCCATACCAGATTGCCTGGTTGCAGAAAGACCACAAAGTTCTGGTCAGTGAGCGGTGCCTAGTAAAGTTCAAGATTGGGAGCTACCATGATGAGGTACTCTGTGATATCATCCCCATGGATGCATGCCACATGTTGTTCGGGAGGCTGTGGAAATTCGATAGGAAAGATATGTATGATGGCCATCCAAACACTTGTTCCCTAATGAAGGATGGAGTATGCCATAAGTTAAAACCATTGAAGGAGGCCGAAGAAAATGTATGCAATAGTGATAGAGTTTGTTATGTTGATGGAAGGAAATTTTTAGAAGGAATGAAGCATAAGCATATGTGTTATGCATTGATTCCTAGAATGGATAAGGAGCATAGTGAGAATGTTCTAGTAGAAGTTTCTAGATTATTGAATGAGTTTCAGGATATTGTTTTTGGTAATGTACTTGAGGGTTTACCACTAGTGAGGAAGATCAGTCATTAGATTGACTTGATCCCTAGAGCTAGCTTGCCAAATAAGGTAGCTCACATAATAACTCCTATAGAAAATAAGGAGTTAAATATACAAGTTCAAGAGTTGTTGAGAAAGGGTTTTATTCAAGAGAGTCTGAGTCCATGTGTGGTACCTGTAGTACTAACACCAAAGAAGGATGGGGAGTGGAGGATTTGTACAGACTTCTGGGCCATCAACAAGATAACAATCAAGTACAAATTTCCCCTACCAAGGATGGATGACCTAATGGACTATTTGAGTGGAGCACAGTACTTCATAAAGATTGATCTGAAGAGAGGATATCGCCAAATCTGGATTCATGAGGGAGATGAATGGAAGACTTCCTTCAAGACCAAAGAGGGCTTGTACGGGTGGTTATTCATGCACTTTGGGCTAACCAATGCATCAAGCACATTCATGCAGCTCATGAGTGAGGTACTGAAAGAGTTTTTAGGGATTTTGGTTATTGTGTATTTAGATGATACTTTGATATTCAGTAAGTCCCTAGGTGAGCATTTAATGCATATTCATAGAGTCTTTGAAAATTTGAGAGAAGAGAGATTTTTGATTAATCTGAAGAAGTGTAGTTTTGTGAAGGAGTTAGTGTACTTGGGGTTTGTTGTCTCAGCATAAGGTCTCAAGATAGACCAAGAGAAGGTGAAGGCTATTCTAGAATGGCCTACCCCAAGAACTGCTACTGAGGTGAGATCTTTCCATAGTTTGGCTAGCTTTTATAGAAAGTTCATTAGAAACTTCAATAGTATTTGTGCACCCCTGACTGAAACAATGAGAGGGGATAGAAAAGAGTTCAAGTGGAGTACTGGAGCAGCAAAGATTTTTGACCTGTTTAAGTAGAAGGTGACAAAGCAACTAGTTTTAGCCCTCTCATATTTTTTTAAGGTTTTTCAGGTGGATTGTGATTCCATTGGGTGTTCCATTGGAGCAATGTTAAGCCAAGAAGGTAATCCTATTGCCTATTTTAGTGAAAAGTTAAATGATGCAAATAGAAAGTACTCTATATAGGATCAAGAATTTTATGCAATAGTTCAAGCATTAAAGAAATGGAGCCATTATCTGTTGCTAAATGAATTTTTTTTTTTACTGATCATCAAGCATTATAATATCTAAATAGTCAAGGAAAATTATATCAGAGCAATATGAAATGGGTAGATTTTTTACAAAGTTATACCTTTGTATTAAAACATAGGAGTGATAGGTCGAATAGGATTGTAGATGCCTTAAGTAGGAGGCAAAAATTGTTGACAAAGATGCAAATTGAAGTGGTTGGCTTCAATGAACTCAAGACATTGTACCCTGAAGATCCTAATTTTGCAAAGGCTTGGAAAGCTTGCAAGGAGCCTGTTATAGTTGATAGGACGAAGTGGCTAGATTTCATAATCCAAGATGGCATGTTGTTTAAGGGAAGTCAATTATGTATTCCGAGGAGTTACATCAGGGAGAACCTAATAAAATAGAAGAATAGTGGAGGAATGGCAGGACATTTTGGTTAGGATAAGACCATTGCCATTATAAGTGAGCATTGTTATTGGTCTCAATTATCAAAGGATGTGAAGAAGTTTGTGTAGAGATATAGGGTATGACAGATGGCTAAAGGAGTGAGCCAGAATACAGGGTTGTATTAGCCCTTACCTATACCAGAGAGGCCATGGGAGGATATAAGTATGGACTTTGTTCTTTGTTTTCCAAGGACAAAAAGAAGGAATGATTCAATGTTTGTGGTAATCGATAGATTTTCAAAGATGGTGCATTTCATTCCAAACCCATGATGCAATCCACACTGCTGACTTGTTCTTCAAAGAGGTGGCGGGGTTACATGGTTTGCCAAAGAGTATAGTCTCAAATTGTGACACCAAATTTGTTGGGTACTTTTGGAGGACCTTGTGGAATAAATTGAAAATAGAGTTGAAGTTCAGTTCTACGCACCATCCATAGACAGACGGGTAGATTGAGGTTGTGAACAAAAGTCTAGGTAACCTACTGAGATGCTTGGTAGGAGATAAACCCAAGGGATGGGACTTGATCTTACCCTAGGTAGAATTTTCTTACAACAATTATGTCAAAAGAAGCACTAGTAGATCACCATTCCAAATTGTGTACAGAGGCAATCCCAGGACCACTCCAAAACTAAGGAAGATGGACCAAGGGAAGAATACAAGTGTCGAAGCTAAAGACTTTGTAGAGCACATCAAGAATATACATGAGAAGGTAAGAGAACATATTAACAAGATTAATACACAATACAAGGGAAAGGGAGATCAAAAGAGGAGGTATAAGGAGTTTCAAATTGGTGATGAAGTGATGGTCCACTTGAGGAAAGAAAGGTTTCCACTGGGAACCTATAACAAATTGAAGATGAAGAAGTTTGGTCCCTATAAGATTCTGAAGAGGCATGATTCAATAAATGCATATGAGGTAGAGTTTCTAGATGGAGTCAACATTTCCCCTGTGTTCAACATTTCATATTTGACAGAGTGTCATGAAGGTGACACAAAGGAAATACCAATGATGGAACAGTGTGGCATTCCAACACCTACTTCAGAGAAGGAGGAGATTGAAGTAATCATAGATAGCTATGTGGGAAGGAGTATTATAAATAAGAAGTATGAAGAATATCTAGTGAAGTGGAGAGGAAGGCCTGTGGAAGATTCATCTTGATTGTCTAAGGCAGAGGTTAACCATTTGAGTTTTCCTCAACCATCTGAGATGTGATGGGGTCACTTCTCAAATTACCTTGGGTGTTTGATGCAAGAGAATCTAGTGGTGTAAGGACAATCCTACATCAACCAAAAGTATGCTTTCCATTTATGTTTCCTTTGTTATATTTTTGTAGAATTTTTTGCATTTTTGGATACCCTTTTCGTCGAATAAGAGTTCCCAACTTTCAGAACTGCTTTTCTACTTTTTCTGTTCAACTACTATTTTTAGTAGTTTTGAATTTGAAGGTGTGAGGAGGAAAAAAATTAAGGGAGGGTTCAAGACAAAAAAATAAGCACTTTGGTGAAATAATTAGGTCAAGATCATTCACGGTTTGAAAGTTATTCAAGTTTCAATTTCAGCTTTTTACCATGAAAAATCTTTCGAGTCCAGTTTGAGGAACTAAATGGTCTTGTATGGGCCCATAAATTTTCAAAACTGGTGAAGCGAGTGTGTTCTTCACTCTGAGACTTTTCCAATGGTTCAAATGGTCGAAAAAATGGAATCCTAGATCAAAAGTTATGGCTTCTAGAAGGTGACCGATTTTTGAAAAATTGCCAATTTTCCAATTAGGACTCAATCTTTGAATTTCAAATTGTAATTTTTAGCACTAAACTGCTAAGAATCATAATTCAAATGTTTTTTGGCTCCATAATGGAAAAATATCTATTTATGGGTGGGGTTTTCTGATTTTTGATAGCTTTTTGGGGAAAAAGTTCACATGCTGCGAAAAGGGAACTTGTATAATTTCTATAACTTTTTTAATTTGCATATATGACATAGCTCAAGGATTGGAGATCCTCTGCATGTGAGAATTTCCATTCTAAATAATAATAAAATTTCTCTAGTTGTTGCATCATTTTCTATGTCTCAGGTTTGCTCCCTCGTCATTAATTTATTAAAAAAATGAAAGAAATTAAAAAAATTGATGTTCTCACACCTTCTACTCATATAGTTAACATTTAGAGAAAATTAAAGATACCCTTTTATAGATGTATAAGTTTATTTTTGAAAGATGCAACATTTTAAATATTTTAACTATAGTTTATATTTTTTTTCCATTTTTTATTAAGATTAGGTCATCAACACCAAAAAAATAAAGTTAGTCTAATAAAGAAAAATACTTAAGTTTTTTTTTTTTTAAATTAAAAAATATGATGCACTGGAGGAGAGATTCTATATTGAGACAATATAATTTTTTATTTTATTTTGGATAAATTATTAATAAAAAAGTTGCATCACATTGAAATGGTTATGTTTTTAGTAAACATAAATTTTAATATTTATTTAAATATATATTTATCAAAATCTAGTAAGGAAATGAATCCATGCACTACAATTTCAAGTTATAAATAATAATAAAATTGAAGGAAAAAATATAAATTTTAGTATATAAAAGATCATGTCCCATGTAACCTTATTTTTTAGCATTTTATCAATAGCTAAATTATATTAATTTTTTTTAAATATATTTAATTTTTTAAAAAAAATTAAAAATAGAAAATACACCAAAAAATTAATATTTCATTAGATTATACCATTTTAAAACTTTAAGAATATATGTCACTTTCTAGTGATTCAAGTTAAAAAATTAGATCTACATCAACTATTTTCTTTATAAAAATGAGATAAAAATTTGAACTTTCAATCCATTAAACCATATAATGTGGCTCATGTGAGAATTATTTTGTCCTCAACATATCATAATATTTTTTTTTGCATTATTTTTTAATATAGAGCTACTCAAGTCATATTTCCCATCCCTACTATCCATCTTTATGCAATACTTTAATTCACAATTCCTATGCATTTTTACATAACACTACTTTCTTGCATATTCCAATATTACATATTGGAGCACATGAATACAGTTGAATATATCCACTTCACCACATTATGTGTCCCACACTTAGCTATTTCTACACATGTTGTATCAACAACATAGGATTGACACTTGGCATAATACAAGTTCTAACACCTATCACACTCATTTTCACAAGGAAAGAATTCTATAGATTTTTAAAATCTATTAGCATATAGTTATCAAGTTATTTGATGGCCCTTGTGTATTGATAACTATATATGGACAATTATTTTGGATTATCCAAAGTTGGCTCTAACTCTTCTAGGTTTTTCACCTAAAAGGAGAGAAATGGGCCCAAAATGCTAATTTCTACACTCAAGATTAATGTAAAGAGGGATGGAATATGTCTAATTTATGATGTCTAAATGCAATAAACTAAAAGAAAGATTACTTATTGATGCTAAATCCAAGATATATGAAATGATGGAAAACACATTATGATATGCAATCATGTGATAAATGACCTAGAAACGTAAGTAAATGATGACATAATTGAGCAAAACTGGAGAGATGCACCTGGAATATGAAATGTGATCTGGAGAGATTCTGGAATCCTAAAAATTTGACTGAAAATGTTGAGTGGGACACTTACGCCAGGTTGGGTGACTTAGTCCTAAATTTGGAAAAAATTGCTCAAAAACTTGTTTCAGCCAAATGGGTATCCAAATCTACAAAAACTTTCAAAAAAAGGGTCCAATGGGACTAATTCACCACTCTTGTTGAATTAGTCCACTTCTAAATTTTTGAAAATACAGAAGTGGAAACAGAAGCCCTCGGTCTACACTTTGATTCCCTACAAGTGTCTTCTTCTGAAACTCTAATTTTTAGGCTTGAAAGTGGCTTTTAGTTGATGTTTTGGCTTTACAATCAACGAGAGGTCTTCAACAAGTCTTCAACATAGTCATCAATGATCTTCAAACCCTCAAAGTGTCTAAACTACAAATACATAATGAAAGAGAAAGAAATGGTGAATGTTAGGGCATGGGGGTTTGCTTTAGTTAAACCCCTTATTAGGTAATTAAACCAAATGAAGAAAGAATGTAATGAAGCCTGAAACAATGGAGTTAGATACTTTTCATGATAATTGATCTTGAATTTCTAGAACAAAAACATGAAGAATCTGCCCTTGAAAGCCTTACGAAGCTATCTTGATGTCTTGGAATGATGAAACCTTAGGTTGCTTGACTTGAGAACATGATGAATGATGAATGAATGATGTTGATATCTAAATTCAGAAAAATGAGAGGGAAAACCCTATACTTATACACAATCATGCCCTAATTCTTGAAAATACCTCATCACAGGCTGACCTTAGTTCTTAAGAAATAAAAAATCAAAATTAATTTCAATTTATTTTAAGTTTTGAGACAAATGGGACTAAGTCACCACCAATGGTGACTTAGTCCACTTGGGAATTTTTAAGTGGATTTCGAGAATTGTGATAATTTAAATAATGTTTATCAAGTTCTTCTTCAACAAGACACCTAAGTAAGGCCTGTAAGTGTATAAAGGGGCCATTTAAAGCATAAGAAATGTGTAAATATTGATGAAAAGCCTAGGAAAGTGTGAAATCTTGTTACAAGAATTCACAACACTTTGAAATAAGTCTTGATAAGGTTATTTAGGTGAATTATGGTGATAAGGTTATTTAGGTGAATTATGGCATTATGGTCTTAAAAAAGTGTGAAGATGTGTTACAACACCTTTACAAGACATCAATAAATGTATTTTATTCAATTTCCAAGGGCCCAAGACCTAATGTGGATGTGTAAAACACCTCACAACACTAAATCAAGGCCTTATTAAGTCCAATTTGTCATCAATTTTTCCCATAACAGGCAAAGTTTACACTTTTTGGTGACACATTAAGCCCCCACTTTAGTGAGAGGATGAACTTGCTTCAAACTCACATTAAAGTATCCATTCAAGAGGAGTCCAATCATGCCAATGCAGATGGAAAAGGATGACAAAGATCAAAGGAGGTTGCACAAGCCCCCGGGATCTAGGATCCTAAGTCAAGCCAACATTAGTGCAAAGGGACACAAGTAAGGTGAATAAAATTTGTAGCAAGACAAGATACATGATCATACAATGGCAAGGACTAGAAGAAAAAGAAAAGCAAAAATAAAAGGTGGATCAAGCTTTGATCGTTTGTTCAAAATGTTGTGGATTAGATCTAGGATATTTTTTTGGAAAAAGAAAATGCATACTCACTTTAGGGTGATGGAACTCATGGCTCTCCATTGGGTGTGAAATCCCAAGTATACTCGCTCTGGGGCCACGTAACTTCTAGTTGTCTGCAGGGTGAGAAATCCCTAGAAGGTGGCTATGGGGAAAATTCATGCCTCAGAATGGGCTTCCTGGTCAACCATACTAAAGTTATACCTCCTGATAAACTTAATAAGGTGCCACAATAAAAATTCTTTTTGAGCTCTATCAGGTAAGAAACACTTCATTTGCTTAACACTCATAGACAAATAGGATGGGACCACAGGCATGTAAGTTGTGTTATGTAAGGAGGTCATATGACAATGGTAAAATAGTCCAAGGAATGTTCAAAGGGATTTTTCTTATTTTGTGCGAGGTCTCATTTTGGGGAACCTTGTGCTTAACACTTCCAAGAGAGGATAAGTGCAAATGGTCTCATCTTGTTTCTAAGAGAGGACAAGTGCAAGATCTCATCTTGGGAAAAATTGTACCTAATGTTTCCAAGAGAGAACATCACACAATGAAATTTGAGTGTCGAGGCGTGCCCTCACTTTAAAGTGGTTGCTAACACCATTACTATGAGCAATTTCTTTAAAGTAGAAGAAGAAGACATGAGAGCTTACTGGGAAAGCCCTATGCCAGGTCAAATGTTTCTGATAAGCTATGTTATGAAAAGGGAGTATGTCACGTGTGAGCCATCTTAAGGTGTGTTGTCCACATCCCAAGCTTGCTTTTATATAATAATGAAAGGTTAATAGCTAGCCAAAAGAGGCAACAATAAGTGGCATATGAGGACAAGGCTACCTAACCCCTTGCCCCAACTGAGTTCAGGACAAGGGTGAGCCAAAATGATTAATGAAATGCATGCAAAAGTGAAAATAGGTATCAAGTAGAGGAAGTAGGTGCCCCCATAGAAGGAAGAATACATAATTCCTAAAAATGTTGGATTTTACTACTCAAAGCCTTACATTCATTAGTGGAATTTCCATGAACTCTATGATAGGTGCAAAATAAATTCTTATAATAAAATTTCTTTCAAGTTATTCCAGGAAGGGTGATCAAGTGATCTTAGATAAGTCTTGACAATATAACCTCTTTATCAATGGTAGAAGGTGGTCCTATAGTTTATGATAAATATACCTCTTTCTTAGTATTAGTTTTCATACCTACGTAAGGCTCTTTAGATTGCGAGATTCTGGTCTCCTTTACAAGAGGGTGTAAAATCTAACAAATATGATTATTTAGTGTTTTGTAAGATGACATTGACACTAAGCAAAGGTGATTTTTTTTTTTTTATTGCTTGTAAAGGAAAAAATCAAGACGACTAGTGTTTATCCTCATAGAAGGGGGTATGTGCAGGATCATCATGGAAAAAAAAGTCCCTTAAGTGGCGAATTTTTTAAAAAAAATCAGAGTCTGGCAACTTGACATAAAAATTTGAATAAGTTATCAATATTATTTCAAAAATATGTAAGAATAGAATTTGTAGCAAATTGAATGTAGTTTCTAAACTACTAGGCTTATATAAAAATAAAAACTATTTGATGAAAATTTGAAATTTCAATGCAGTAGTACTTAAATTTCAAGAAAAAAATAAGTAGGTGTCTAGAGGTCGAGCCACCCTAACCAAAAGAAAATGATAATATTTTTATACAATATTTTAGATATAAGTAGAGGACTCATGTCCCGATGTAATGCATTATTTTTTGTAATGTTTTTCCAAGTAAATAATTAATCATGAATTTTTTATTACAACTTTTAAAAAAATATAAAAAATCATATATCTGACCACCTTAACTTGGTCAAAACTTCATGATTTCATTTTTTAATCCTATAGTATGAAAAGTATAGAATGTGGTGCATGTTTCAGATTCAAAAAATGTGATACCTTTTGAAAGCTATAGATGTTTTTCAATCAGACTATCAATTAGGACTTTAGTAGTAATTCAAATAGAAAATGAATAATAATTATTTATTAAATTCAAAGTAAAGAATAATTTATATTGGTGGAAAGGTAAGAATCTCCTGTAAAAACCTTTTTCATTTCATCAATTTTGGGTTAAAAAAATTCATCATCCACATACCCTACACATACGCATCATGATCCTACACATACCCAAGGATGTTTTGTAATAGTGTTGATGTTAAGTGAAGGCTTTGTTATTTCTATAAAAGGACAATAACCAAGACCATGAGTTTTTTGTTGTGTGATAGGATCAATAGGGTTGTGGATACCTTATTCATTAGCACCACATCTTTTACCATTGTATCCAAGTTGCTTCAAAAGCTCATAACCTTTTCCATAAATATTTTTCATTGCTTTTGGATCAGGTGGTTGTTCATTGTTGTGTTCATCAAAGGTTGTTGTATAATTTGTGATTTTTTGGTCTAAAGTGGTTGAGGTCGACGCTTGTGAAGAGTCTATCGAATTGTGTGTTGACATGATTGTGTCAAAGTCTTTCGGTGTAAGCTTGTGTTCATCCATGAGTGTTGGTGTGAAGTCTAAGGAAACCCAATCATTGTCTAATAGTGTTGTGGCTCATGATCAACATCAACTATGTGGACTATGTTATTATAAACCTATTTCAGTTTACAATGAAGAGTTGAACGAAATGCATTCATCTCATTAATCGATGGTCTTCCTAAATGAAGATTATATGAATGATTATGGGGCATGACATGGATTGGGGTGTTCATTGTGATTACTCTAATTGTAATAGGTAAAGTGATCACACCGAGCAATTTCTTTTCTTCATTGTTAAATCCCTTAATAGATAAAGAATTAGCTTGAATTATTGATATCTATCCACATGAATCCTATCCAAGAGTTTTACGCTACACACATTAAGAGCAGAGCCATTGTCAACAAGGGTTTACTTTATCCCTATCATATTGTATTGAGCTATGATCATGAAAGCATCATTTTGTTTTTACACTTCCAAAGGGGGGAGTTCACTTTGGTGGAAAAAAATGTCAACATTCAATCCTTGAATTATGGATGCCATGTCATTTGGTTGTGTAGTCAAAGGAATAGGAATTTGTTGTAAGGTTGTTTGGAGCATAGTGTGATAGGTAGGTGAATTTTGAAGAAGGTCCCAAAGGGATATCTTTGCGGGAGTATTTTTAAGTTGTCCAACAAGATCGTACTTCCTAGGAGTTAATCAAGGAGGACTAGGAAAGATTGGATTAGGCAAAGGTAATAGTGTTGGTGTGGGTTGTGGTGGTCGTAGATTGTTGTGAGTGTAATGTCTGTGAGCAACAACATCATACATAGGTAGATAAAGGGTAAACTCAAGTTAGGTGGAGGTGGAGGTTTATGTGAAATTGGGTAAAGGGTGAATTCAAGTTGGGTTTGAGTTTGTTGTTTGTGTGAAGGTGGGTAGAGAATGAGATGATTCTTAGGATGTCCCACTGGGTATGTATGAGGTCCATTGATCGAGGGGGATCTAATGGACACTTGCAAATTCATAACCTCAATGGTCTTGGTTTGATGTATCTCTAATAAAGGGAAATATAGAATCACCTATTTATCTAAGGAAGACACATTACTACAGTTACCATTTGCTAGAACGATGATATTCTCCCTAGGAGAAGAGTTTTTAGGAGAACTACTAATTAAATATTCTTGACATTCATGAGTTGGTTTTTCTAAAATGACTTCATCACAAGTAGGGGAATGATCAATGGTTGGATTTTTATGTTTATCGAGAGTGGGGAAATTAGGAGAAGACTCTATTTTATTATCATTTTTCTGTAAGGTCTCATTATCTTGTTCCATATTATCCACCCTAGTAGGAGAGCTTGTAATATGTTCACCCAAGTTTGAAGTTTGTAAAGTAGCTTCATCACAAGTAGGGGAGGCATCAAGAGAAGGAACACTATTATTTTAAATAGATTTTCCCAAATGGTAGGAGCATTAGGGAAGGGAGGGTCAAGATTCTCATGACTCTTAATAGGCACATCTTCTAATACCAACCTATCCTTGTGGAATCAAGGAGAGATATTAGGATAAAAACAAGTTTGACTGTCATGGCTAGAGAGATTAGGTAAGGTGATGTTTAGGAATGTTTCTATGATCTCATGTTCTTGTTGTCTAACATCTTCCAAAGGGGAATGAAGAGATGGACAATTAATATTGTCAATGCTTGTATCTTCCTTCACCAAGATACATTCATCACTAACAGGAGAGGTATTGGGAGAAGAAAAAGTATGATTGTTATGATTGTCTACACTGCCATTTTCACCAATGGGCAATGTAATATTAAGGATTGTGTCAATGGTTTGAACATGTTTCTTAATGACCTCATTATTGTAATCAAAATTGAACTCATAAGAGGGGATGTTGGATTTATGCAATCCATTTTTAACAAAATCAAAACCACATCTCTTGAAAGAAAGCATGTTATCATGGAAAAGTGCAATGCAATGACTTAAAATGAAATGTTTAAATGAAATTTTCAAATGTGAAATAAGGTAATTTTTTTATTACATTATGAATCAACTTGAAAGATCAAATGTTGGGAATGCAAATTTGAAGTTAAACAATGCACAAAATGAGCTAATTTATACTAGATCCAATGAAATGCATGTTGAATGTTGTGTTGTGTTGTTGATATGTGGTTGCAATTGATGTCAACGCTATTAGCATTGTTGCATTAGAATTTGTTTATGTCGAGGATATTGAGAACATTGTAATAAGAAGTGCTACAGGTTTTCAGTTGTGAAGTGAAGTTATTTCTATCGATGCAATCAATATGTTGCTATTTATAGGTTATGGATGAAAGGGTTTCTTGTTGAGTATATCTAGTTTATCCATGTCAAGTTTTAGAGATCCATGTGAGGATTTGATCAAGTTATGGAGATTTGTATTCTGAAAGTTTTTCTATTACTTGAGTTTGTGTTGTAGATGCTTCTCTAATGTTTCATGATGCTTGTGGTTGTTTCTATTTTGTGCTCTATTTGTGTTGCCCATCCACATTGATCATTGTGCTCGTGATCTAATATTTTCTATTGTGTGTTCATGTTTTTCATGTTCTTGGTCGACAAGGCGTTGAAGCATGTTGTGGATCTTTAAGGAGTAACTAATTAAAGTGGTTCATGTTTGGGGATGTTATTTTTAGTCTTCAATATGTTGTGGCCAACCTTGGTTGATTCGTAGGAATAATCTTTATTGATTTGGGTCAACTGTTTACATTCATTTTATTATTTCTTTAGATCCAACTTATAGCGATGTAATTTCTTGTTGCAGATATATAAGAGCAATTGTTTTGGATATTTGTAGGATCATCATGGAAAAAAAATTCCCTTATGTGGCAAAAAATTTAGAAAATTTAGAGTTAGGCAACTTGACGTAAAAAATTGAGTAAGTTATCTATATTATTTCAAAAATATGTAAGAATAGAATATGTAGCAAATTGAATGTAGTTTCTAAACTACTAGGTTTTTTTTTTTTTTTAAATCTATTTGGTGAAAATTTGAAATTTCAATACAATGGTATTTAAATTTTAGGGAAAACTAAGAAGGAGGTGTCTATTTGACCACCTTAATGACAATAAAATGATAAAAAAAAAAATTATAAGATTTTAGAAATAAGTAAAGGACTCATGTCTAGATGTAATGCATATTTTTTTGTTATTTTTTTTCAAGTAAACAATTAATTATGAATTTTTTATTACAAATTTTAAAAAATATTAAAACTTGTATGTCTGACCACCTTAACTTGGTCAAAACTTCATGAAATTTCAAAAAAAAATAATCCTATAGTAATGAAGCATAGAATATGACACATGTTTTGGATTCAAAAAATGTGATACCATTTGAAAGCTATAGATTTTTTCAATTAGCCTATCAATCAGGACATTAGTCACAATTCTAATATAAAATGTATAATAATTATTTATTAAATTCAAAGTAAAGAATAATTTATATTGGTGGAAAAATGAGAATCTCCTATAAAAACCCTTTTCATTTCATCAATTTTGGGTAAAAAAAAGTCGTCAGCCACATACCCATCATATCGCCACTTTTTGGCCCATCATGATCCTGCACATACCCTTTTATCATTTGAAGGCATATGTATGTGTGTGTGCCAAGTGTAAAAGCCATGTGTGCGAATAAAGTTTAGATTATTTGAAGGAAGAGTGAAGAAGAGTGAAGTGTTCATGTGATTAACCGAAACTGTAACCAAGCATTAGCAGATGCTACTTTTCTTAATTCAAAGTCTGATGGATTTAATCAAAACCTTTCTATAAGCCAATGTGTCCTCCTTTGGGCAGTAAGCCCATTTTGTATTTGAGTAGTGAGCTCTAGGCAGTGTGCCTGAATGCATGTGCATTCCTGATTCATAATTCCCTACACTTTTAATAGGGTATAATCTTGTGGAATGACCTCCACCATGGTTTTTCCCCTAACAGGGTTTCCACATAAAAAATATTGGTGTTATGTGTGATTTTGATGTGTTGTTAATTTATTCTTTCATGATTAATGTTCATATCTAAGAATAAGGTTAATATGTTGAATAAGTTTGAAATTCAGTGACAACTGATTCACCCCCCCTCTCAGTTGTCTGCCCTTGAGTTTCCAACAATTGGTATCAGAGATTTTGGTTCCTTGGACGAATTTTAACAACTTGAGGTGATTTGGGATGGAAACTTATAAGAAGGATAGTCCTAGATTTGATGGAACAAATTATTCTTTATGGAAGACTCGAATGGAGGGCCATTTGAGATGCATTGGTGAACCCTATTGGAGCATTACAAAAAATATATATGTTATTCCACTAAATGGTCCTACTACTTCTACTGAGATCAGGGGTTTTGAGTATAATATCAAGGCTAAGGAGGCTTTGCTTTGACTGATACTGAGATGAAAAATGTGATGGATCTAAAGATTGCTTATGAGATCTAGAAAAATTTGGAAACCTTGTATGATGGTGATGCTAATGTGAAGATTGCTAAGCTACAAATTTGGAAGGGAAATATGAAAAGTTGAAAATAGGTGATGATGAAAATGTTACTACTTTCATGCAAACAGTGAATGAACTTTTTTGTGGTACCAGATGTGCTAGTGGATAGATAGACGAATCATAAATTATTACTAAAGTGCTTAGATCCTTGCTTAATTCTTACAAAGTCAAGGCTAGTGCTATTGAAGAGCTCAAGACTGTAACAAATGTTACCAGAGATATGTTGATTGGTAAGCTTACTACTTTTGAGTTGAGTGAATTTTGTGATGAGCTTTCTAAGTTTGAATCTACATTCAAGGCCACTACTTTTGGAAGAGATAGACAAAGGTATGATCCAAGTGAAGGTTCATCTAGAAATAAATTCAAGTATGAGGATGAAATGAGATAGCTTGATGAAGAAGAAAGAGAGATTGAAGAACATGAAGCATTGATTGTGAAAAGAGAAGCCAAAGGACAAGGTAAGTATAAAGGAAAGTTGCCTATTAAATGTTTCTCTTGCAATAAGATAGGTCATTTTGCATCAAGGTGTCCTAAGAGAGTTTCCAAGCCAAGATTTAACAAGACTAAATTCCAAAAGAAGTGTTACTATGCTACTGACGAAGGTGTGATAGATGATGAATCTGATAAAGGAAATGCAAGTGAAGATGAATTTGTGTTTATTGCTATCAAGGAAAATAATACAATGTATACTAAATCTACTAGTTGTGCAAATGTGGAGAAAGCCCTAGCTACTCAAGTCGAAGAGAAAGATGAATGGGTAATTAACAGTGGTTGTTCTCATCATATGGTAGGAGATAAAAGTAAGTTTGTGAATTTGGAAAAGTATGATGGTGGTGTTGTGAGATTTGGTGATAATACAACTGGTGTGATTCATAGAAGAGGATGGATTTCTCTTGATGGTAAGCATAATACTGATGATGTCTTGTATGTTGAAGGTTTGAAGGATAATCTTTTAACTATTGGATAGATGGTTGATAAGGGATACAATCTTCAATTCATGGATGGTAAGTGCAAAATATTGGGAAATTCTGGAAATATGATTGCATCAGGTACAAAAACAAAAGGTAATATTTTCCACCTGAGTGCTACTAGTCAAAATTTTTTGATTGCTCAAATTGATGAAATCTAGTTGTGGCATAGGAGAATGTGTTGTTAGAAACCAAGATCTGAAATGCAAACCAAAAAATAACCTTCCACAAAGAGAAAAGAAGAAGAAGAGAGATTGCATAAAGATGTGCAAATTGATATATTCGAAGTACAATTAATTACAAGAGATAATTTTATTTATAAAATAAAAGATGCATAAACCTAATCTTATCTTGAGCAACAAGATAGCTCAATAAGATAAAGATGAAAACCTATAACTTAGGAATTAAATATGCCTAAGTAAACTTATGTAAAGTGTAATTAAATATTAATTACACCAACACCCCCACATAAGTGCAACTTAGGGAGAAGCAAATTATTATGCAAAGATGAGTCTCGGCAACAAGGCCTGATTAGGTACTCATTTACAAATGCAAAGATAGAGAAAAACCAGTGGGAAAACCCCCCCTCAATGAAATGAACTGCTGCAAGGAATCACTAGAAGAACTTTGATGAAGCAACACTGGAACCCCAAATATGACAAGCAAGGTAAGATACTTCTATTTACAAAATTTCATATTGGAATCACAAATGCAATAGCAGACCCGATGCCAAGGAACACTAGAAACTCACATAATGGATCAACACTGGAATCTGTAAGCAATAGTAGATGAAAGGATGAATGAAGCCCATAATGATGACAAAATCTAGAAGTTGTGTCTCTCAAAGCCAATGCTAAACTGAAACTAAAACTATCCATAAGATGACTACCATCAAGATTCTAGAACATTAACCATAAAAACATGGCCTTCAAACTGAGAAAGATCTGAGCCAATGCGGATCAAGAACCACAAAATCCCAATGTGAAGTGTCAACCGATGCAAACCAAAGATGTGTCCATCTAGGCAAGAAAGAAGCTAAAAGAAACAACATGAAACTAGACAAACTCATTCAATTTTCCACCAATATGAAGGATGGATGCAAGAACTCCCCTTAATGGAGCTTTATATCAATTTGTTATTACAATACCCAATGATTGTAGAAGGAGAGAATGCAAAACTACAAAAACATAAGTGAAAATGAAAACCTAGTGCACGAAACAAAAATGAATGCATGCATAAAATAAGGTACACATCTTCTATAAATGACCTTAGATCTATATAGAGGCCAAAACCAGCTTTCCAACGATATGAAAATCACAAAAAATGGATAAGCGAGTCAAAAGATACATCTCCCGGAGTGAAAACAGAAACATTTGACTTCCGAGGCCGAAAAAGACATCAAAAAAGAAAAATCAGAAAATCACACCTGCACCATTACGTACAACATCAAAATAACTTTATGACGATATCTCATTTGCAAAAAAATGATGTCGTATGTGTAAGTTATGCTCGTTTCCACGAAACTACTCCAAAACTGCCCACCTAGACTCCAATAAGCCCTTAAGGGCTAAAAAAATTTAGCCCCTAGTCACCTGGGAAGACTAGGGGGCTGGCAGCAAGCTCCTGGGGCTAAGTCTCTAGTTGCCCATGTGACCGAGGTGGGGGGATGGAAGCCTGTCGAGGAGCGGATTTGGGTGCTCGGTCAGCCATGCGACCTCAGCGGAGCTCGCAGGGGGCTGGAGAGAGGCCGAAGTGGTGGGTTGGTGGCTCAGGCGAGCGACAGTGGTCCGACGGTGGTGCAGCAAAGGCCGTTGGGTGATAGATGAGTGACACTCACTTTTAAACAGGTAGTGCTGAAAATCAAAAAGAATTTTGATTTTCTTTAATATATATATATTTTTTTAAAACAATGCCTCGGAATGCCTGCCTGGGGGCCATACGGCCCTCGGGTAAAAAAAATTTCCTCTCCAGATGACTATCCAAATCGAACAAATTTTATATCAAAATAGGGGTTTTTGGGCACTGCGAATCCAACGGCGAGGTCTGTTTGGGCCCAAAGTGCTCCAAAAATCAGGTGAACCCAAAATCTATCAAAAAAATCATCGAGCTTGAAACCCTCGCAAATCTGGCAAATGGTGACCAAAATGAATGAAATAAAATCCATTTCTAACTTTTTCCAGCACTCTAAATATAACAAAAAACCCTGATCTAATCCAAGATGCTGCATAAAGATGCTCAATGAATGAAACCCTTGAGGGACCTTAAACGAGCTTTGCAATGTATTCCTCCAAAAAGGCTGAAAAGGGGCTACAAATCGAGGCTCTAATACCATGTTAGAAACCAAGATTTGAAATGCAAACCAGAAAATAACCTTCCACAAAGAGAAAAACAAAAAAGCAGAGAGATTTCATAAAGATGTGCAAATTGATATATTTGAAGTACAATTAATTATAAGAGATAATTTTCTTTATAAAAACAAAGATGCATAAACCTAATCTTATCTTGAGCAACAAGATAGCTCAATAAGATAAAGATGAAAACCTATAACTTAGGAATTAAATATGCCAAACTAAACTTATGCAAAGTGTAATTAAATATTAATTACACCAACATGTGTCATGTTAACTTTGATAATATTGTCAAGATAAGTTCCACTAAGGTTGTGAGAGATCTTCCTAAGTTCATGAAACCTACTAATGCCATATGCATAGAGTGTTAGTTAGGAAAGCAAACAAGGATTTCATTTCAAAGTAAACAATGAAATTCAAATGGATTGTTGGATCCTGTGCATACTGATTTGTGTGGTCCTGCTAGAACTATAAGTTTACAAGGATACATGTACTTCATGTTGCTTATTGATGATTATTCAAGGATGATGTGGACTACATTCTTAAGGGAGAAATTTGAAGCTCTAGAAAAGTTCAAGATCTTTAAGGCTATGGTTGAGACAAAGACATGTCTAAAGATTAAATTTCTGAGATCAGATAGAGGTGGTGAATTCACTTCTGGTGAGTTGAATTCTTTTTGTGAAGAGCATGGAATAAAGAGATAGTTATCTACATTGCGGATCCCTCAAAAAAATAGAGTTGTGGAAAGGAATAACATAACAGTTCTAGATGCTACTAGAAGCATGATGTTGGAAGGAAATGTGCCTAATATCTACTAGAGAGAAGTTGTGAGTACTGCTATGTACACACTTAACCAGGTACAAAAAAAGGTGATACTGGTAAGACTCCTTTTGAGCTATGGACTATTCAAAAAACTACCATTAGATATTTCAAGATCTTTGGAAGAAAGTGTTATATCAAAAGAGATGAAGATATAGGAAAGTTTGACGCTAGGAGTAATGAAGGAATCTTTCTGTGTTATGCTACTAAAAGTAAGGCCTACTGGTGTTACAATAAGAGATTGAAGAAAATGGTTGAAAGTGCAAATGTTAAGGTTAATGAAGACTTTGGTACACTATCAAGAACCTATGGATATGATTATGATGATCAAAATGATAGTACAAACAAAGGTCAAAACTCAAGTAAAGTCCAAATCATTCCGGTGAATCAAGAAGATCAAGAGGAAGGAGAAACTGGTGGAAGAATAGAAGAGAGATCATAAGAGCTTGAAGAAAATTCTAAGAAGACTCTAAGGTATGTAAGGTTGAATCATTCAGAAAATCAAATTATTGGTGATAAAAACAAAGGTGTCCAAACTAGGAGAAATATTGCAAAAGAATATTGTTTGATTTTAAAGATTGAGCCTAACAATGTGAATGAAGCATGCAAAGATGAACATTGCGTTGTGGAAATGAAAGAGAAACTACAGTAAATTGAGAAGAATGATACATGGATTCTTGTTCCCAAACCTAAGGATAAGAATGTATTTGGAACTAAATGGGTCTTTAGAAACAAACTAAATGAACAAGGTGAAGTGGTTAGAAATAAAGCAAGACTAGTATGTAAGGGATATTCATAGATGGAAGGTACTGATTTTGAAGAAACCTTTTCCCCTATTACTAGAATTGAAGCTGTGAGATTGTTTCTTTCTTATGCTACTTAAAAATACTTGAATTTTTATCAAATGCATGTCAAGTTTGCTTTTCTAAATGGTGAATTGGAAGAAAAACTGTATGTTGAACAACCTGATGGATTCCAGTTGACTGGTCAAGGAGATATGGTTTTTCGATTGAAGAAATCATTGTATGGACTCAAACAAGCCCCTAGAGCATGGTATGCTAGATTGGATAAGTACTTGGTGAAGCTTGGATTTAACAAAGGTACTGTTGATAGTAATGTATATTTCAAGAATGATGATAAACATTTGATTGTGGAAGTTTTTGTTGATAATATCATATTTGGAGGAGATGATAGCTTGTGTATGAAGTTTTCTAACAAGATGTAGAATGAGTTTGAGATGTCAATGATTGGAGAGATGAAATTATTCTTGGATTGAAAATTACTCAATTAGATAAAGGGATCTTTATATCTCAATCCAAGTATGTGAAAGAATTGTTGAAGAAATTTGGTATGGAAGATTCAAAGCTAGTTGGTACACCTATGGTGACCGGATGCAAGTTGACAATTGATAATGATTCTCTGAAGGAAAATCAGACCAGATATAGGTCAATGATTGGTGGATTGCTTTATTTGACTCAAACTAGGCTTGATATCATGAATTTGTATGTATTGTTGCTATATTTCAAGCTGATCCTACAGAATCACATGTGACTGTTGTGAAGAGGATTTTTAGATACTTGAAGGGGACAATTAATTTTTGTTTATGGTATCCTAAAGATGATGATAGTACTTTGAGTGCCTTTACTAATGTTGATTGGGCAAGAGATGTGAATGACAGGAAAAGTACTAGTGATGGAGCATTTTTCTTGGGAAAGAAGTTGATTTCATGGTTAAGCAAAAACCATAATGTTATTTCTTTATCTACTGTAGAGGCAGAATACATTGTTGTTGCTAATAATTGTACTCAAGTACTATGGATGAAACATATGTTGAAGGATATCAAAGTTGTGTATGATGAGCCTATTTCTATATTTTGTGATAACTCAAGTGCTATTAACATTTCTAAGAATCTAGTGTTGTATTCCAAGACAAAGAATATATCTAACAAGTTTCACTTTTTGAGAGAGAAAGTAAGTGAAAAGGAAATCAGATTGGTGTTGTGCCTACTGAGTTGCAAATTGCAAACATATTTACCAAGCCATTGCCTAAGGATACTTTTGAGGATCTCAGAGGGAAGTTAGGGGTGATTACCCCTCCTAATCAAAACTAAGGATGCATTTATTTGCATCAATCCATGCATTTCATGATCTATTTTGATCTGGATTGATGTTGTGGTGCCTGCTACTTAGGGGGAGTAGTTAGATGTTCAAAAGTTTAGGTGTTCAAATATGTGGTTCAGAGCTTGTATAGAAGAAATATTTTCCATTGATATCAAAGGGGGATAAGAGAAATGTGAAAAACCTTTTTGGGGAGAAGAGTTGAGGAAAGAAGAGTCAGAACCTAAGAGGGAGTAAGCATAGGTTTTTTGCTGGTATTTTTCACATCATGTGTTGTCATCAATGCCAAAGGGGGAGATTTTTGGATGTTGTGTTGTGTTGCTGATATGTTGTTGTCATTGATGTCAACACTATTATCATTGTTGCATTAGAAGCTACATATGTTGAGGATATTGGGAAAATTGTAATAAGAAGTGTTGCAGGTTGTCAGTGGTGAAGTGAAGTTCTTTTTTTTGGTGTGATTAGTACATTGTTGTTCAGAGGTTGTGTACTAAAGGGTTTCTTGTTGAGTATATCTAGTTTATCCACATCAAGTTTCAGAGATTTGCATGAAGATTGATCAATTTATGGAGATTTGTATTCTAACATTTTTTTTGTTACTTTAGTTTGTGTTCCTGAATGAAGATCATGTGATTCCACTAATTTCAATTGTTGTGGATACTTCTCTAATGTTTCATGATGCTTGAAAATGTTTCTAGTTCATGCTCTATCTATGTTGCATGTCTGCATTGATCTTTGTGCTCGTGATCCAAGATTTTCTCTTGTGTGTTCATGTTTTTCATATTCTTGGCCGACAAGGTGTTGAAGCGTGTTGTGGATCTTTGAGGAGTAATTAATTGAGGTGGTTCATGTTTGAAGATGTTATTTTTGGTTGATTTGCATGAATAATCTTTATTGATTTGGGCCAACTATTTACATTCATTTTATTATTTCTTTGGAGCCAACTTATAGTGATGTAATTTCTTGTTGTGGATATATAAGAGTCATTATTTTATCATTTGAAGGAATATGTGTGTTTGTGAAGTGTAAGGGTCCCATGTGTGAATAAAGTTCAAATCATTCGAAGGTAGAGCAAAGAGAGGAGAAGAGTAAATAAGTGTTCATGTGCTTAATTGGAACTATAACTAGGCATTAGTAGATGCTTATTTTCTCAATTCAAAGTCTGATGGGTTTAATCATAACCTTTTTGTAAGACAGTGTTTCTTCCTTTGGACAGTAAGCCCATTTTACATTTGATCAGTGAGCTCTAGGTAGTGTGCCCGAATGCATTTGCATTCCCCATTCATAATTCCTTATACTTTCAACAAGGTATAATCTTGTGGACTGACCTCCACTATGGTTTTTCCCCTAATACAGTTTCCACATAAAAAATCTTCGTGTTATGTGTGAATATGATGTATTGTTCATTTATGCTTTCATGATTAATGTTCAAATCTGAGAATTATATTAATAAGTTGAATAAGTGAAATTCAGTGACAACTAATTCAGCCCCCCCTCAGTTGTCTGCCCTTGAGTTTCCAATAATGCATGTTACAAAAACTCAACCAACTGATACAGGTAGTTGATGGAAAAAAACAAAAGCTTAAAAATAGGGTTTTCAACTTCGTAAAAAGTAGTTTCATGGCCAAACAAGGACTAAGTTGCCCAAGGTGGTGAATTAGTTTCAGTAGGGATTTTTTTGAGAATTTTCATTTTTTTTTTTATGGATTTTGATATTTTTTGTGTTGTATGATGCAAACCTAAGATGCTAATGCAAAATTTCTAAAAAAATTCAATGATTTAAGGTGCAAAAATGCTTGTAATTGAAATGATTTCAAAAACGATGACCCTAAATTGAAAATTTTGACCTAAATGCATAAAACAATGTTCTAGAAAGTTTTGAGACTTATAGTATATGATACTAGGAGGCTTAGGAAGCACAAAAATGAGGTTTTTGATGCTATAATAGATAGTTAAAAATATAGACTAGGACTAAGTTGCCTAGAATGGCGAATTAGTCCCATTGAGGGTTCTTTCAGGATTTTCAGAAATTTTCAATTAGTTTTGATGGTTTTTTGTTTGTATGACCTGAATACCAAAGGAAAATGCATTTTTTGGATGTTTTACAATGATTTAAAATACAAAAATGCAAACTATATGCACTTTAACTAATTCAAAATTTTAATACTCTAGAATGCAAAATAATGGAAGACCTAATGCAATGTTGATGCAAATGAAACCTAGGATGCAAATGAAATCAGAAACAAAACTGTTGAAAATTTGGGTTCACAAAAATGTGGACAATGATTTTGGATTACCCAAAGTTGCCTCTAACTCTTCTAGGTTTTTCACCTAAAAGGAGAGAAATGTGCCCAAAATTCTAATGTCTACACTCAAGATTAATGTAAAGATGGATAGAATTTGTCTAATTTATGATGTCTAAATGCAATAATTTGAAAGAAAGATGACTTATTGATGCTAAATCTAAAAATTATGAAGTGTTGGAAACACATCGTGATATGTAAACATGTGAGTAAATGACCTAGAAACGTAAGTAAATGATTAAATAACTAAAAAAAACTCAAGACATGCACCTGGAATCTAAAATCTGATGTGGAGTAATTTTGGAATCCTAAAAATGTTGACTGGGAGACTTACACCAGGCTGGGTGACTTAGTCCCAGATCTGGAAAAACTACTTAGAAACCCATTTTGGCCAAATGGGTATCCAAATTTGCAAAAACCTCCAAAAAAGGGGTCTAGAGGGACTAAGTTACCACTATTTCCAACTTAGTCCACTTCTAAATTTCTAAAAATTTGGAAGTAGAAATGGAAGTCCTTGGTTTTCATTCCAATTCCCTACAGGTGTTCACTTCTAAAACTCTAATTTTCAAGTCTGAAAGTGGATTTTAGTTGATTTTTTTTCTTTGCAAGCAAGGGGAGTTCTTCAACAAGTCTTCAAACTAGTCATCAATGATCTTCAAACCCTCAAAGTGCCTAAATCTACAAACACACAATGAAAGAGAAAGAAATGGTGAATGTTAGGGAATGGGGGTTTCCCTTGGTCAAACCCCTTTCTAGGTAATTAAATAAAATGAAGAAAGAATGTAATGAAGCATGAAACAATGGAGTTAGAGACTTACCATGATAATTTATCTTGAATTTCTACAACAAAAACATGAAGAATTTTCCCTTGAATGCCTTAGGAAGCTATCTTAATGTCTTGGAATAATGAAACTTTAGCTTGCTTGACTTGAGAACATGATGAGTAATGAATGAATGATGATGATATCTAAATTAGTTCAAATGAGAGGGAAAACCCTATACTTATACATAATTATTCCCTAATTCCCGAAAATACCTCATCACAGACCGACCTTAGGTTTTAAGGAATAAAAACCTGAAAGAAATTTAAATTTATTTTAATTTTTGAGCTGAATGGGACAAATTCAAAACCAATGGTACCTTAGTCCACTTGGCCATTTTCAAATATATTTTGGGAATTATGATAATTTAAATAATGTTTATCAGGTTCTTCAACAAGACACCTAAGGCATGTAAGTGTATAAAGGGGCCATTTAAAGCATAAGAAAGGTGTTAATATTGATGATAAGCCTAGGAAAGTGTGAAAGTTTGTTACAAGACTTTACAACACTTTGATATAGGTCTTGATAAGTTTATTTAGGTGAATTATGACATTTTGGCTTTAAAAAGTGTGAAGATGTGTTACAACACCTTTACAAGACATCAATAAATGTATTTTATTCAATTTGCAAGGGCCCAAGACCTAATGTGGATGTGTGAAACACCTCACAACACTAAATCAAGGCCTTCTTAAGTCCAATTTGTCATAAATTTTTCCCATAACAAGCAAAGTATACACTTTTTTGTGACACACTATCAAATACAATGTATAAAAGAAAAAGTTCATAGAAAAATGTGTTTACATATTTTTGCATAAAATTTATTTCATGAAATACAATTACATTATCAAGTTTCATTCTCTTTATCAATGTGCATACAAATGCTTGTATAGAGTATGTTATTCATATTCTAGAAACTATGTGGATTATTACTCTAATTTATAGGTCTATCCTTTAATCCTCTGAATGTTCAAATTAGTGTCAGTCATATGTCTTAGTTTAAATGCTACTTAGTGAGAGATGAGAATTTTATTTATTTTTTCATGTAAAATTGGGGGTTTTCATTATGGAGAATTGATTTAGGTCTCTTCATATATATTTTCATAATGTTATTAAGGTCAATGCATGTGTATAGACAATTTATGGATATTAATGAATTTATGGCTTCCCAATAATTGTTTTTATTTTTTATTAATTAAACAAAACTATAATTTATGTTTTATAATTTTTAGCCGATAGGCTATTTGTGTGAACTTTGGTTAGAATTTTCATCAACCTTCTCGGTTTTAAGCCTTCCAATGTCTACTTCCAGTTAGAAAAATAATTATCTTCAAGTAATTTCTCTATTGGCCTCTTTGTTTGCCAAGACAAATCCATGAAAATATGATGCATTTAAACCAAAGTGTCCACATCTAGATATTGTTATGATCCAAAAAAAAGAGGAAACCTCAAATTTTACATTCGCAAGAAAAGCAACAAAAACTAGTGAAAGAAAGGCAATGTAGGATTCGTGCTTGCTCTAAAAATCTGGTCCTCAGAGTGACCAAAAAGAATCGGAATGGTGGGACCAATAGTGATTTTTCTTTCATTTTTATTTTTTAAAAATATTTTATTTTTCCTTTCTAGACTCCACAAGCTCCCACACTTCCATCAGGCCCTCTCCATTCAACATAATTTGAGTATGCTAAAAAAATGTCTAATGCAAAATGTGTTTTTTTGAACTAGTCATTCCATCTTTACCGATTCGCACATAGGTATAAACTACTTTTTGGCTGATTTTATATGACTTCTCTTAGGGTTTGGGGCTAAATGTGATGGAGAATAGAGACATACAACAAACAATTTGATATTTAGAGGTAAGATACTAAAATTTGAAAGGAATGCTGATTTTTGAGACTACATAAATCTCGAACAACATGAAAATTTTCACTGTTGATTTTTTATAGGTAAGTTTTGGTTCTCACTTTCCTTCCCTTCATGTCAACCAATAGGTGATGCTCCATGTTTGTGATAATGGAAGGGGATTTGTCTTGTAGGTAACAATTACAAAGGATTTTTTTCCATTCTATTTTTGAGCTTTCTTCCTTACTCCATTTTGGGATTTGAAGGTGATGACTCCTCATCCAAATGGTATACAATGGATGACATCATACAATACACCAGCAAATGTGTTTTGAAACAAGAATATGAGTAAGGAGCTCGAGTAAGGTTTTTATGACCTTACTGAGACTGATTTGTTTCCATTTTGTTAATTGTTGTTAAAATTTCTCTATAGAGCTCGCATGCTTTAAATTTTGTGATATCTTTTTGTTATATTCTCATCTTGCTTTATTTTTTAAGGTTTTTGTTAAAATTTACTTTGTTCTTTAGGGTTTTTTGTAACTGTATATGCAAATTTCTTTAGCATCATTGGGTTTATGGAAAACAAGAGCAATTTTTCTTTAGATAAATGGAATTTCTCATCTATAAACTATGTCATTTCACTCTCACTCCAAGTAATTTTCTAGTTTAGGATTTTTTTATGTCAGCTCTTGTAGGGACCTTGGCCACTTTCACAGACGTTTCCACTATAAATATTCTTTAGGATTTTGAAGCTCATTGCCACTTTAATACCTCATACTGCCAATTTATTATTAAGTTATGTTTCACATATGAAGATTAATGGAAGAATTTCTCTTCCAACTTAGGTAGTCATTCCTGCCTATCTACATTACACAGGCTTTTATCAACAATATGACAAGAGATATGAAAATACAATGATATTTTCCCTATAATTTCTTCAATGTACAAGTTTTTATTCTGGGTTATATGCTCCTTCTATTGAGTTTGTAAGTTGCACAAGGTTTATTTAGTTTTTTTCTATTTAGGTTGTACATATTATGAAATAACAGGGCCATTTAGGGTTTTTATCAAAATCTACTTTATTCTTTAGGGTTTTTTGTAACTGTATATATAGATTTCTTTAGTGTCGTTGGGTTTATGGAAAACAAGAGAAATTTTTCTTTGGATAAATGGAATCTCTCATCGGTAAACTGTGCCATTTCGCTCTCACTCTAGGTAATTTTCCAATTCATGAATTTTTTATGTCAGCTCTTGTAGGGGTTGGCCACTTTCATAGACATTTCAACTATAAATATTCTTTGGGATTTTGAAGTTCATTGACACTTCAATACCTCATATTGCCAATTTACTATTAATGTGTTTCCCATATGAAGATTAATGGAACACTTTTTTTGCCAACTTAGGTAGCCATTCCTACCTATCTATGTTACACAAGCTTCTGTCAACAATATTACTAGAGATATGAAAACACAATTGATATTTTTCCTATAAGTTTTGCAATGCAAGTTTTAATTCTGGGTTCTGTTGGAGCTTCTAAAATCCTCATGGATTTTCTCACTCTCGATTGATATACTCTACCTTTTGATAAACCCTTGTCCTCATAAGTAAGTAGGGTTTCATTTTGTGAGCCTTCAAATGTTCTAATTTGGTGTTGACCAGTTTTTCCAATTCCAAGTCCTTTAAGTCACTTCTTCGAGCCATTGTTTACATTGGTTTACCAGCCCCTTTGGATAGAGTCCTAGTTATTCAACCCATTCATTGATGTTACCAATTCCCTAAGTTTGGGTTTTAATTTTCCTGATGAATTAAGCTTAAGTCATCAATTTACAAGTAGTCATGTCGCTAGTGGCTCAAACAAAGCCTTTTATTAAATGCTAACATTATGTGAAGTGCAGGTCTCAAAGATTTGAGGATCTAGGAGGAGATATAAATTGTAAACTGCTGTCTTGTAGGAATCAAGTGCCCGTAGGATAAATACAACAAGACTGGGAAAAATTGGATGCATGTCTCTATACAACTATGGGACCCACTCCCCACTACTGACCCTGTGGCTTGACATATTTAATGAATGGTTGAGATGCAAGCCATGAGATGATCTTCACTATTCCCCACTAGCTCACTAGGTGAAAATGAACTATGGCTAAAAATAATAAGATCAGCGAGATCTTGAAACCTATACTGGCCTGTTCAATTTGTGGAGCCCCACACTGTGAAGATTCCATCCAACATAGATGGAGATTATTGGTTTTGAACACTTCAGTGAAACCCTGCTAGAAGTTGAAGGTGGTCAAATAGAGGCTAGTTGTCCGATTAGCCATCAAGGTAAGAGATCAATGGATAACATTCAAAGTTGGTGAACACCATGTGATGATCATTTTTACTCTGAGCAACTAGATCAATTAATGGCTAACATCTTGTAGAGTGATTGAGTTGATTTCAGTTTGTGTGGATATGCAAATGTTGGTAATCATGAAGTATCATCTATGGATTTCCATGCAAATGGGGAATTAAATAGTGGTAGTACATATGTTGATGAGTTTCCTAGCTTATGCATGTGTGTTAAGCATTGATTATGAATGTTATCTCTCTGCACAATAAATATAGAAGGATCAATTGTTATTCATGCCATTCATATTTAGCAAATAGGTATGTTCTTGATTAAGGCAAGGTAGTTTTGAGTAATTGAAATGAAAAATTAGTGCACCAGTGAGGTGATTTGCTCGTGTGAGCTCGTAAAAGTCTAGTTTTGATGCACCAGAAGCTGCTTTGGCCATGGAGGCCAATATTCCCATTGAAAAGATTAAATTCATACCCACTAGGTGCATTTGAAGGCTATAATTCTAGGGTGGTGCTTCAAGAAAGGAAAACGACAAAGGAAAATGCCCAATGTGATTTCCTGCTACAGCTCACAAAGGAAGATAAGATATGGTTGTGGCTCCTTTGGATGCCAACACTCACCCATTAATCTTACAAGTAGCACTTCTAATAGTGAAACCAAGACTAAATCTGATTAGTGTCAGTATTTAGCTCCTTTGAATCATGGTCTTCCCTCTGATGAGGAAATGATATATGTGGTGCCATTGGCGGTCAAAACACCAAGCGGATGGACTGAAACTGTGTTGGGAAAGGAAAAGAAAGAAGAGGAGGCTAAGGTTTCCTCTCCTCCTCAGGAAATGACTAGAAGCGGGTGTGTATACCAGGGTCTGAGTATTAGTAAAGGAAAGGTGGCTGGTTGGTAAGAAGTTGCTACGTGTGGGATGTAAATTTTTGTGTTGATGATATTGTTGTTGTTAGTGGTTTTGGTTCTGCATGTGCGGCACATTTTGACGTTGACTGTGTGCCTTTGTGGCAATTCGGTTTCCTAGTTTTTTGTTGCATGGATAGTGACAAAAGGGATTTTGGTAGCACTTTGTGTTCCCCTTTTTGATGGCAGTTACAACTTTGGCCTTCCCAGTTGCACCATGTTTTGCAGATTTGACCTGTGGGAAGTTTTGAAATGAAAATTAAATGCAATGAATATTTTGATGAAATGAAAATTTGTGGCGAAATTGCATTTGAGTTTGAAGCTTGTCGCTTCCTTTTCATATATAAGGGAATTCAAGGCTCACTTGCGAAAAAGAAGAGGAAAACACTGATGAAAATTTTAGCTAGGTTTTGGGTCAAATACATATGGGTAGATAGGAATAAAATAGAATGTCAATTTTGAGTTATGGATGAATTCAAGCAATTATCTTGAATTTTTTATGGACATGACTTATAAATATAAGCAAATATATAATTCTGATATATTTTCTCTCCTGAAAGTTTAAGTGGATTTTGAATGAAATATTAATAGTATTTCCATTCTACTTTTAACTCTTGTTCGAATGTATGTCTCTATTCTTTGTATTAATTGAAGAAAACAATTAAAATACTTGAATGGGGTCATGAATTTACATTCATTTACAAAGGATTTGATAAGTAGTAGTGTATCAAAAAAATGAGCTCCATAATGCAAGGTATTATGTGAGTATTCCATTCTATTAAATTCTTGGGTCATCTCTATTTTACTGGTATTTGTATGTGTGATGCTATTTCCCAACAAATAGGGCACTGATCTATTCCTCAATGATTTTCTTAAAGGTTTAATCAAACAATTGTCTAATGAGCAACCTAAGATCAAGATTTAAATTAATTTAAAATTCGTTGATCTCAAAATGTGTGTTAATTCTCACAAAGGATGTCTCCATTTTGATGAATGGGTAGTAAGTTACTTAGGAAAAATCCAATTTCATCGTAATTGTGCAAGATTGTCCTTCATCTAAATTGATCTGTGTAGATAATGTTTTCTACAAAGAAAATCCTCAAATGAATAGACTAGGAATACCCTCCTTGGTCCCATAGAGCCTAAAGTGTAGAAGATCTTAGTCTTTGACTAGATCTTGTTAGTTGGCCATTCATTACAAGAGTCTTGAGTATAGGAATGGGCTATTCCTTAGAGATTTCTTTGGTGCAATGGAAAACACCAACAAGTTCTATGCTCCTATTGAGTTTGTAAGTTGCACAAGGTTTATTAAGTTTTTTTTTGTTTAGATTGTACAAATTATGAAATAATAGGGCCAATATCAAGCACATATTGTCATTCAATGTAAGTGAAGTAAATGAGTTGTTATATGGTTTTATTTATGTATTAATCCATTCACATTGTGTTCCATAGCCTAGGATAAGCCATAGTGATCACAGACTAAAATAATGATTTTAGACATAAAAATAGATATGATGCAAGGTTGATCTACCCATTATTATTAGGAAAAAGTGCATGGGAATTTATATGTAGGATCAAGCCTAAACATCTTGTAATGTCAACAAGTTCACACAACATGTAATTAATATGTTTAGCTTCTAGCAATAGATAGTGGAGTAGTCAGTGATTGAACGATGGTTCTTAACAAAGCCAAAGACTACAAGGATGCATTTGATTAATCAAAAGTAACTACTACGGCTATAAAGCTAAAAATGATTACCGATTCATTAAATCATTTTTCTAATCCATGTTCACAAGGATGTCTTATGGTGGTCTATGAGAGGATTTTTGGAAATGTTTCCAAATTTTTAGTATTTACCTATAATATTTCTATACCAAGAGGAAGTAATATCCAATCATAAATAGTAGTGTGAATGATTTGCCACTTGCCTTTGCACAGTTTCTATGAATCTTAGAAGACTTTTTAATATGCTAATTTTATTTAAAAAGTTATACTGAATTGACATTTAGATGATATTTACACTATTACCCATGAATGTTTTCAATTGTGGGATATATCGAACTATGAAATAAATGTTGTTGATGTTGTACATATTTTGTAAGACTAAAGTCTAATACAAGAAGATTGGAAGGTATATGGGACATGGACACCTTCGCAATATAATTGGAAATTAGGTTATTTAAAACATTCCATTCATATTCTTTTCTTCCAGTTCTATCATTGCTTATCTACTATGATAGACTAAAAATTACTTTAACTGCCTACCTACCTGGCATGCTATTCCCTTCCATTTAGTAGACTATGCTAATGAAAAGTCCTCCAGTCCACCCCTCTTTCCCCGCCTCTGTTCTCTATGTATTTAGTATCATGCACGCATCCTTAGCAATATCCATCTTTTCTGCATGAGTGTCACTTATACCCTTGGGTCTACTCTATAACTAGCTTTGAAACCATGAACCGATGAATTGATGATAGAAGAGAGTTCAACAATCACCAAACCTTGGTTTTTTATAACTACACCTCACTCATGATGCTTGAAATATCAGAATGCATTGGAGCCATTTCACTTATTTGGTTTTCGTGCTAGACTAAGTTTACTTTTTTTGTGTGAAATAGTATTCACAATACTTTTTCTGATGGTTTAAATGAATGTATATGTGGCACATAAATTGAGGAGTAGTAAAGTTATTTTGGGGGTAATAAATTTAGAAAAAATCATTGCATTGAAGTTCTGAATTGATTGTAGGGTATGTGCAGGATCATCATGGAAAAAATAGGCCCTTAAGTGGTGAAAAAATTAGAAAAATTGGAGTTAGGCAACTTGACATAAAAATTTGAATAAGTTTTCTATATTATTTCAAAAATATGTTAGAATAGAATATGTAGCAAATTGAATGTAGTTTCAAAACTACTAGGTTTATTTAAAAAAAAAAATCTATTTGGTGAAAATTCAAAATTTCAATGTAGTAGTACTTAAATTTTAAGGAAAAATAAGTAGGTTTCTGTTTGACCACCCTAACCACAATAAAATGATAATTTTTTTTTATAAGATTTTAGATATAAGTAGAGGACTCGTGTCCCAATGTGATGCATATTTTTTTGTAATTTTTTTCCAAGTAAATAATTAATTATGAATTTTTTATTACAAATTTTAAAAAATGTAAAAAACTCGTATGTCTAAACACCTTGGTCAAAATTTCATGAAATTCTTTTTTTTAATCCTATAATATGTGAAGCATAGAATGTGACGCATGTTTTAGATTCAAAAAATGTGATACCATTTGAAAGTTGTAGATGTTTTTCAACCAGCCTATCAATTAGGAATTTAGTTGTAATTCAAATAGAAAATGAATAATAATCATTTATTAAATTAAAAGTAAAGCATAATTTATATTGGTGGAAAGATGAGAATCTCCTTTAAAAACCCTTTTGGTTTCATCAATCTTGGATAAAAAAAGTCATCAACCACATACCCTTCACATACCCATCATATCACCACTTTTTTGCCCATCATGATCCTCCACATACCCTGCATGTGAACCTAACTGCTTAAATTTCCTAGTCCTAAATGTTTTCTTGAACCTTTGAACCATAAAATTCAAATTTGAACAATCCAAAGATGAATTCCAAGAGCATGTACATTTGGAGTGAAATTTAAAAGATTTGGCAATCCATGGTTTAGAATGGAGTATTTTACCCAGACTTCATACATGGAGAAAATGTTGGTGTAATCAATATTTAATTACACTTTGCATAAGTTTACTTAGGCTTTATTTAATTCCTAAGTTATAGGTTTTATCCTTAGCTTGTTGAGCTATCTTGTTGCTCAAGATAAGATTAGGGTTATGCATCTTTGATTTTATAAGGAAAATCATTATCTTGTAATTATTGGTACTTTGAATATATCAATTTGCACATCTTTTGCAAATCTCTACTTTTTCATTTTTCTCTTCTCTAGTAGGTGATTTTTCTATTTTGCAATCAGATCTTGGTTTCTAACATGGTATGAGAGCCTTGATTTGTAGCACCTTCTCAGATTTTTGAGAAAATCATTGCAAGGTTCATTTGAGATTCCTCGAGGTTATCATTCCTTGAGTTCATTCATGAGGCATTTTACATCAGATCGGGCTTCACCATTGGATTCAGAGTGTTGGAAAAAGTCAAGATTGGCTTTTATTTTGCAAATTTTGGCCATCGTTTGCCAGATCTGTGAGGGTTTCAAGCTCAAAGTTTTCTTTCAAGATCTGGGGGTAGCCAAATTTTTGGATCAGTTTGAGCACAAGTGGATGTCACCATCATGTTCGCAATGGCCAAAAACCCTAAGATCGCCCTTCGTTTCATTGATTTTGGTGCAGTTGATGTAGGAAGCAAAAAAAATTTCCCCAGGGGGCCGTACGGCCTCCCCAACATGCATTACGAGGCTTGAAAATTGAAAAAATAAAAAAACCACATTTTTTTGAAATCTGGGCCATTGCTACCAGTGTTAAATGATCCTGCCACCTAACAGCCACCAGGTGGCCACCGCCGCCGGTGCTCACTACCGGGCCAAGCTCATTACCGCGAGCTCCTCTGCCAAAATCCTTGGTCATATGGAGGACCTGAGGCTAGTTCCCTCCCAGCGGCGGTCCTATGGTGGACCAGCCCCTCAGCACCAGCCCTAGCTAACACCAAAATATTCTGGTAGTTGCAGAGTATATTTTGGAAACATCAGAGAATATACCGGTGAATGCCATATTTTCTAGAGGGGGCCTTTATTTTCCCTGATAGCCAGATGACTGTCAAATTTTTTGTCATGAAGTGATGATGTTAGCATGACATCACCCGACTGTACAATCCTCTTTGCCCCTCCTAGCCCTGATTTTTCCTAAAGGAGCAGTTTTTTTCTTTTAGTCATAACTTGGGCATACGGTATCGAAATCGGGAAAACAAGATATCACCGGAAAGATGGTTCCAAGAAATTTCTAGTGGTACTATTTATGTTTCAATATTTTTCTGTTTATCTACATTTATTTCTGTTTAAATTTAGATGTTCATTTTGAACTTCCGAGCTCATAACTTTTTGCCACGATCTCTGATTTTTGTCTTCTTTGTGCCATTAGAAAGGTATTGAGGAGCTCTATCTTGCTGTCCATGCACTTTTTTATGTATCTATTCCAAGTTTTTCATTATTCCAGATTTGTCTCGATGGGTGTTTTAGAGATTACTTGGATGTTTTGGCAGTTGGAAAAGTGAAACCTGAATATTTGCACTTCTTTTCAGTACCACTTCATCATATTTTATGTTTATGCATGCATTAGCATTCTCTCCTTTTACAATCATTGGGTTATTGTAATAAATTAACTGAGATAAAGTTCCATCAAGGGGGTTTCTTGCATAATAATCTGATTAGAGTGTGCATGCACTTTGATCTGCATATCCATTTTGTTTTGATGGCAACTTGCATGGGTTATTTGGTTTCCTAGTTTATTTTGGCCACATTTTTGTTATTTCTTGACACATATTGGATTGATCAGTTCACACTTCAGTTGAGAGATTATGTTTCTTGATCCTCATTGGTTCAGATTCTTCTTAGTTTGAGGGCCATGTTTTTGTGGTTAATGTTCTAGAGTCTTCATGGTACTCCTTCCCATGGAAGAGTTTCAGTCATAGTTTGGCATCAGCATCAAGATACACAGCTTCCAGATTCTGTCATCGTCTCATCTACTATTGCTTCATAGATTCCAAGGTTGTTCCAGTTTGTGAGTTTTCGAGTGTTCCGTGGCATCGGGTTTGCTGTCACATTATCATGATTTTGGTTTTGGTTTCAGTTGTAGACAAAAGTATCTTTCCTTGCTTGTCAGATTGCAGTTCCAGTGTTACTCCACAGTGTTCTTCCGGTGGTTCTCTGTAACAGTCATCTCATTGTAGGGGGGTTTTGTCCCACTAGGTTTTCCTTCTCTACCTCATCATTGCATTTTTAAATGAGTACTTGATCAGGCCTTGTTGCTGGGACTCATCTTTGCATAATAATTTTCTTCTCCCTAAGTTGCACTTATGGGGGGTGTTGGTGTAATTAATATTTAATTACACTTTGCATAAGTTTACTTAGGCTTTATTTAATTCCTAAGTTATAATTTTTATCCTTATCTTGTTGCTCAAGATAAGATTAGGGTTATTCATCTTTGATTTTATAAAGAAAATCATTATATTGTAATTATTGAATTCTCAAATATATCAATTTGCACATCTTCTTGCAAATATCTACTTTTTCTAATTTTCTCTTTTATGGAAGGTATTTTCGGTTTGCAAATCTGATCTTGGTTTCTAATATAAAATCTACAATGTTTGGGGGTGAGGGTATTTTAAAAGCCTAGATAATTTATATAGCTTGGGCATGAGATGGTTTAGAAGGGACAACTTAACACAACCTTCAAATAGGTCGCATTTACTGCAAATTCATTTCTACAATCAGTTGGAAAATATGCACTCTTTTCAAGGTTTGCTTCAAAGGCTAGGGAAATTAGCTTGCATCGTTATGGCATGGTTTAGGAGATAAAATGATAGAGCCTTAAAAATACTCACATTCACTATACAAGTTCATTTAAACATGTATAGAGAAAACATGCACTCTTTTTGAAGGGCATTTTGAAAACTAGGCGAATTAGCTAGCCTAGGCTTGAGCATGGCTTAGAAGTGGAAAATGATTGGCTACTTTATAAAATTAAGTCATTCTAGCAGAGAAAATTCCCATTGTTGTTGGGGTTTGAATTAAAGGCTAGGTAAAGCTAATCTATTTCAATTACAGAGGAAACCTAGGCAAAAAAGAAAATCCAAATGACCAAATTTTGTTGCATTTATTTGTACCATGTGCTCAACCATTTCTCTCAGTGGTAGATGGTTGAGTAAGATTACTTACTATTAAAATGTGGATTCTCCCAAGCATGGTAAATTTTGATAATTAAATCACAGATAATTGTTGTCTTAGGTATAATTTTATTGAAATGTTATTGCTAACAATTTGGCACTTTCCTTGTATAGGTTTCAATTACACTTGAGGTGACTTTTATAGGTGTTAACAGGGTGGTAATGGAGCAATTAGTGAAATAGTATCAAGAGACACATTTGGGAATGAGGCTTCCTACATATGATGGTTTTAAGATCCTATACACTACTGGCCCTTTTCCATTTGCATCCATGGAGTTTACAATTAACCTTCTTGATGAGGAGGATGGTTTGGGAGGCCAAAGGTAAAGTGATAGACTAAAATTATTTTCTTATTAAATGTTCTTTTTTGTTATCATGGTGGTTCTATCCTTTCGACAATATAAATGTTGTTGCTTGGATGCTTATGATTACATATATGTGAAAGACTTGTTATGTTTGCAGGACAATGATGCTATATGATTATTGCTATATAGATTTAATGCTTATTAAAGACAGTTATGCTATATGATGTATTGTTATGAAGATTTCATGCTTTATTATATTCATGTGTGTAGTATATGCCTTTCTCTAGCCAAAATTTTACAATATGACACTTTGTTGACTCCTAATCTTGAACATATTATTTTTTCTTCAAGAATTTCATTTCTATTTCAATTTTCCAGGTCCTTTATTTGGACAAATCATTGAACCTATTTTTAATGCTTCTTTCTTTATAATTGCATGTTTTTCTTGCTTAAGCATGATTCTTGGGGTTGCTATTGAATTTTTTGTTCAATATAAAATCATTAGCATTATATTTTAAGCATCATCATCCCTAGTTGGCTTTTTCATTCTTTAGAAAATTGTTGTCTTCCAATTTTTTTGCTATATGCATTTTAGTGTTTTAGGTATATTTGGTAATAATTATTTTTTATATTTTAAAAATTTATTTGTTTAATAGGATAAGCTCTAAATTTACTCATCAAAATACCTAAGCTTTTCTTCTTGTGTTTTCTCTCAGAAGGGAATCAAAATTGAAGGTTGTGATCAAGTTTGTAGCTCATGAAGACTTTCACCATTTAGGTCAATTCTTATATGGCAAGCAAGCAGATGCACCTCAAGATGCTTTGCAGGTGCTCGATATAGTGTTGTGGGAGTTACCTACACACATGTCTCTTAAACATTTTTAATTGTGTTTTAAATAGAGAATGAGCAGTTGGGTGAAATAGAAGGTTATTGAGTTTGAATGGCATTGCAAGGATTCTCGTATTGGAAGATCCTTCTACTCTCCTGATTTGGGAAGGAGGCAACAACTTGGTGAGGGTCTAGAAAGTTGGCATGGGTTTTACCAGAGCTTAAGACCTACTTAAATGGGATTGTCCCTTAATATTGGTATGAAGCTACACAAGTACAATGTTTAGGTTGTTTCTTTTTATGTCACTATTTCCCTTGTGTTATTTGTTTCCCTTTTAATACAAAATAATGATAAGTGTTTTTTCTCTATTAGCAAATGTTTCTATATTATTATTTTTATATCTCTTGTGTTGGAAGGTATGATTATGAATTCTACACTTTTAATGTTAGCCTACAAGAACAATTGAAAACCATCTCATTTCTTGTTGCAGATATGTCATCAACTGCTTTCATTGAGCCACTGAATGTCATTGATTTTGTGGCACAACTCTTAAATAGGGACATGGGATTGAGACCATTATTTGATGTTGATTGCATCAAGGTATGGGATTACTAGATTCTTTATTCAATTTTTAGAAGGTAGTTAGAAAATGTAGACATAAATAATGGATCTAGTCTATTTCAATCTTTGTCACATTTGTGTTGAGCCAGATTAAGAAAGCCTTGAGAGGTGTAAAAGTTGAGGTCACACATCGGGAAAATATGTGGAGGAAATATTATATTTCTAGGTTGACTTCTCAACCCACCAGGGAACTAACGTAAGTATCTTAGCATGCTTGATGTTTAATAATAGTAATTTGAAAATGGAAATATTCTTCTCATTGCAAGAGGTTGCAATTTGACTTCTATTATGGTATTGAACTTTTTTTGGGATATATTATTTTGATAGGTTTCTAGTGGACAACAAAGGAACAATGAAATCTGTGTTAGAGTATTTCCAAGAGATGTATGGATTTACCATACAACATACTAGTTTTCCATGCCTACATGTTGGGAATTAGTAGAGGCCAAACTATTTTCCAATGGAGGTATGCAATTTTAACTTAAATGGATCTTTATTCTTTTTTGAATAGGAAATGTTTTGTAGTTGTTAGCCATGTTTCTATCTATATACATAGAATATTACTTGATGTAATTAAATAGGTATGTAAAATAGTAGAGGGTCAACACTATTCAAAATGTTTGAATGAAAGGAAGATTACCACCCTTCTGAGAGTTACACGTTAGAGCCCTCGATAATGAGAGATGGACATTTTATAGGTATTCCCTTTTTGCATTCAAATATTTCTTTGGTTTATTTAAATAGAGTATCATATTGATTTTGTAGTGTGTTATTTTCCTTGTCTATGCTTCCACATTTTGCATGCATGTCTATCAGGGAATTTGCATCCTTTATGCTTTTGATGGATGTGCATGCCATATACCCAAGCTCCCATTTTGGCAATGGCAGAGAGGATGCTGGGAAAGGTTGTGGAATACAGATTTACACCTACCAATTGAATTTGCTTGAAATTTTCTAAAGTCTTATCAAAAAATGCATTCGATTAATATCCTACAATCATCTTATTCCATGAGATGGCTTCTACTTTCAGGAATTATGTCAAATAGTTCATGTGCCTTGTCTATGCTTGCCCATTCTGCATACATTTTTACCAGGGTAGTTGCAACTATAACATCCGAGAAAAGATATCTAGAAGGTGTTGATCCACTCCAAGCTATCTAGAATGAATTTAAATTTTATATTGGATGGTAATTGGTGCAACATAGGTGTATATGTGTGTATATGTATCTATACATATACCCCAAGCTTTCAAGAATGAATTTACATCTTATATAAATTCTTGGTAATTGGTCCAACACATGTGTGTATGTGTTTATATATATATATATATACATATATATATCTATATAAATACACATATATGTATATATAAAGAGATAGTTTTCAGGATATATACATATATATAGAAGGTGTTGATGCACTCCAACCTATATAGAATGAATTTACATTCTTATATTGAGGCTAAATATCCTTCCTTTACTTTGATCAATCATTCACAAGAGGCTGTAATTTATTATAGCTGTGATTCATTTTTACAATTTAATAGAGGTTTTCCTTTAACTTAAAGATAGGGAATCACTACTATTATTACTAGTGTAGCACAAGCTATGGGGGTTTGGGATTTGGGGTATGAAATATGTTTACAAATATGTCTAACAATTGGTTAAAGTTGCTCAAATTTCTTGTCAAACATATTTTGCAAGATGATGTGCATGCACTCCAAGCTCTTTGAAATGTATATGCACCTTATGTGTTTGGAGTTATGAACCACATTAGTGAACACAATTGAAAACTCCAAGGAGCTTCAAATTTCATTCAAAGAAAATTAGTTACAATATGAGATCAATCAAGACAAAATTTGTGTATAAATATTTTTTATTGAATGTTGTACATAAGTATTTGTGAAGGCTATGATATTTGGAAGTGACACTTTTAACTACAATTTCGAAGAAGAATCCACAAAAAATTATGCTTTGATGCATGTCTAGACCCTCTTCCAAAGCTCCAATCTGAGTACAGGCAGGGACGATGTTGGTAAAGGCTGGGGATTTTGGGTTTACACTTTCCAGTTGCATTTTCTTAGAAGTTTCTAAGGCCTTTTCAACAAATCCATTTTGAACATATCTTGCAATGATGGCATTCCATTCAACCATAGTTCTTTGAGGTATTTTATGAAATGGTTCATGTGCCTTGTCTATGTTTCCACATTTTGCATGCATGTCTATCAGGGCACTTGCATCCTTTATGCTTTTGATGGATGTGCATGCCCTATTCCAAAGCTCTTATTTTGGCATAGGCAGAGACGACGTTGGGAAAGCTTCTGGAATAGGGCTTTACACTTGCCAATTAGATTTTCTTGAAAGTTTCTAAAGCCTTGTCAAAAAATGTATTCCATGAATATCTTGCAATCATCACATTCCATGAGATGGCATCTAATTTGAGGCATTATGTCAAACAATTCATGTGCCTTGTCTATGCTTTCCCATTTTTCATACATTTTTACCAGGGTAGTTCCAACTACAACATCTGAGAAAAGCTATCTACAAGGTGTTGATGCACTCCATGCTATCTAGAATGAATTTACATTTTATATTGGTTGGTACTTGATACAACATAGGTGTATATGTATGCATATATATCTATACATATACCCTAAGCTATCTAGAATGGATTTACATCTTATATCTACTTGATAATTGGTCCAACACAATTGTCTATGTATTTATATATATCTATATATATACACAATATGTATATATAAAGAGAGAGTTCATGGGAAATATACATATATATAGAAGGTGTTGATGCACTCCAAGCTATCTAGAATGAATTTACATTCTTATATTGGTTGGAAATTGGTGCAACATAGGTGTGTGTATGTGTATATCGGGGGTTTGGGATTTGGGGCATGACATATATGTGTACAAATTTATATCTAAGATTTGCTTACAGTTGCTCAAATTTCTTGTTAAACATATTTTATGGGATGATGTGCATGCACTCCAAGCTCTTTGACATGCATCTGCACCTTATGTGTTTAGAGCTATCAACCACTTTAGTGAATGCAATAGAAAACTCCACTTGGAGCTTCAAATTTCATTTGGAGAAAATTAGTTACAATATAAGATCAATCAAGAGAGAATTTGTTCATAAATTTTTCTTTATTGAATTTTGCACATAAGTATTTGTGAAGGATGTGGTATTTAGAAGTGGCACTTGCAACTACAATTTTTGAGAAGAATCCACTAACAATTATGCTTTGATGGATGTCCAAACCCTCTTCCAAAGCTCCAATTTGAGTATAGGAAGGGAGGATGCTGGTAAAGGCTAGGGAGTCTAGCTTTACAGTTGCAAGTTGCATTTTCTTAGAATTTTCTAAGGACTTTTCAACAAATCCAGCTTGAACATATTCTACAATGATGAAGTTCCATGATACCAAATTTCTTTGAGGAATTTTTCTAAATGGTTCATGTGCCTTGTCTATAATTCCACATTTTTCAAGTATCTCTATCAGGGCACTTTCATCCTTTATGCTTTTTATGGATATGCATGCCTTATTCAAAAGCTCTCATTTTGGCACAGGCAGAGAGGATGTTGGGAAAGGTTGTGAAATACTTCTTTACACCTGCCATTTGAATTTGTTTGAAACTTTCTAAAGCCTAATAAATGAATGTATTCCATGAATATCCTACAATCGTCACATTCCATGAAATGAAAGCTACTTTGAGGAATTATGTCAAACAGTTGACGTGCCTTGTCTATTCTTACCCATTCTGCATACATTTTACCAAGGTAGTTGCAACTACAACATCTAAGAAAAGCTATCTAGAATGGATTTACATTTTATATTGGCTAGTAATTGGTGCAACATAGGTGTATATGTGTGCATATATATCTATACATATACCCCAAGCTGTCTAGAATAAATTTACATCTCATGTTTGCTTGGTAATTGGTCCAACATAAGTATCTATGTGTTTATATATATCTATATATATACACATATATGTATATATAAAGAAAGATTTTGTGGGATATATACTTATCTATAGAAGGTGTTGATGCACTCCAAGCTACCTAGAATGAATTTACATTCTAGTATTGAGGCTAGCATTCCTTTACTTTTATCAATAATTCATAAGAGGTTGTGATTTATTATAGCTAAGATTCATTTTTATAATTTAATAGAGCTCTTCCTTTAATTTACATATAGGGAATCACTGACATCATTACTAGTGTAGCACCTGATATGGGGGTTTGGGATTTGGGGCATGACATATATGTGTACAAATATATCTAAGAATTTCTTAAATTTGCTCAAATTTCTCATCAAACATATTTTATGGGATGATGCGTATGCACTCCAAGCTCTCTGAAATATATTTGCACCTTATGTGTTTGGAGTTATGAACCACTTTGGTGAACACCATTGAAAACTCCAAGAAGATTCAAATTTCATTCAGAGAAAATTAGTTACAATATGAGATCAATCAAGAGATAATTTGTGTATAAATTTTTCTATATTGAATTTTTTTCATAAGTATTTGTGAAGGCTATGGTATTCAAAAGTGGCACTTGCAACTACAATTTCTGAAAAAAATCCACTAACAATTATGCTTTGATGGATGTCTAGACCCTCTTCCAAAGCTCCAATTTGAGTACAGGCAAGGAGGATGCTGGTAAAGGTTGGGGAGTCTGGCTTTACACTTGCCAGTTACATTCACTTAGAAGTTTCTAAGGCCTTTTCAACAAATCCATTTTGAACATATTCTATAATGATGGCATTCCATGATACCACATTTCTTTGAGGCATTTTTCCAAATGGTTCATGTGCTTTGTCTATGCTTCCATATTTTGCATGCATGTCTATCAAGGCACTTGCATCCTTTATGATTTTGATGGATGTGCATGCCCTATTCCAAATCTCTCATTTTGGCACTGGTAGAGAGGATGTTGGGAAAGCTTGTGGAATACAGCTTTACACATACCAAAAGAATTTGCTTGAACATTTCTAAATCCTTACTAGTGAATGTATTCCATGAATATCTTGCAATCATCACATTAGATGAGATGAAATTTACTTTGAGGCATTATGTCAAACAATTCACATGTCTTGTCTATTCTTTCCCATTATGCATACATTTTTACCAGGGTAGTTGTAACTACAACATCCAAGAAAATCTATCTAGAAAGTGTTGATGCACTCCAAGCTATCTAGGATGAATTTTCATTTTATATTGGTTGGTAATTGGTGCAACACAGGTGTATATGTGTCAATATATATCTATACATATATCCCAAGCTATCTAGAATGAATTTACATCTTATATTCACCTAGTAATTGGTCCAACATAGGTGTGCATGTGTGTGTGTGTATATATATATACACATATATGTATATATAAAGAGAGTTTGTGGGATATATACATATATATAGAAGGTGTTGATGCACTTTAAGCTATCTAGAATGATTTTGCATTCTTATGTTGGTTGGAAATTGGTGCAACATAGGTGTGTGTGTATATATATTGAGGGTTTGGGATTTGGGGCATGACATATATGTGTACAAATATATCTAATAATTTCTTAAAGTTACTAAAATTTCCTCTCAAACATATTTTATGGGATGATGTGCATGCATTTGAAGCTCACTCTAAAATGTATTTGCACCTTACGTGTTTGGAGTTATGAACCACTTTAGTGAATTCCATAGAAAACTCCAAGGAGCTTCAAATTTCATTTGGAGAAAATTATTTACAATATGAGATCAATCAAGAGAGAATTTGTGCATAAATTTTTCTTTATTGAATTTTGTAAATAAGTAATTGTGAAGGTTGTGGTATTTAGAAGTGCAACTTGCAACTACAATTTTCTTAGAAAAATCTACTAAGAATTATGCTTTGATGGATGTCCAGACCCTCTTCCAAAGCTCCAATTTGAGTATAGGCAGGGGGGATGTTGGTAAAGGCTAGGGAGTCTAGCTTTAGACTTGCAAACTACATTTTCTTAGATGTTTCTAAGGAATTTTCAACAAATTCATTTTGACCATATTCTGCAATGATGGCATTCCATGATACCATATTTCTTTGGGGCATTTTTCCAAATAGTTCATGTGCCTTGTCTATGCTTCCACATTTTGCATGCATGTCTATCAGGGCACTTGCATCCTTTATGATTTTGATGGATGTGCATGGCTTGTTCCAAAGCTCTCATTTTGGCATAGGCAGAGAGGATGTTGGGAAAGGTTGTGGACTACTGCTTTACACCTACCAATTGAATTTTCTTGAAATTTTATAAAGACTTATCAATGAATGTACTCCATGAATATACTACAATCATCACATTCCATGAGATGGCATCTACTTTTAGGCATTAAATGTCAAATACTTTATGTGCCTTGTCTATGCTTGCCCATTCTGCATACATTTTTACCTGGGTAGTTGCAACTACAACATCTGAGAAAGGCTATCTAGAAGGTGTTGATGCACTCGAAGCTATCTAGAATGAATTTATATTTCATATTGGCTAGTAATTGGTACGAAAAAGGTGTATATGTGTGCATATATATCTATACATATACCCCAAGTTGTTTAGAATGAATTTACATCTTATATTTTCCTAGTAATTGGTCCAATATAGGTGTGTATGTATTTATATATATCTATATATATACACATATATGTATATATAGAGATAGTTTGTGGGATATATACATATATATAGAAGGTGCATTGATGCACTCCAAGCTATCTAGAATGAATTCACATTCTTATATTGGGTGGAAATTGGTGGAACACAGGTGTGTGTGTGTATATATCAGGGGTTTGGGATTTGGGGCATGACATATATGTGTACAAATATATCTAAGAATTTCTTAAAGTTGCTCAAATTTCTTGTCAAACATATTTAATGGGATGATGTACATGCACTCAAAGCTCTCTGAAATGTATTTGCACCTTACGTGTTTGGAGTTATGAACCACTTTAGTGAATGCCATTGAAAACTCTAAGGAGCTTCAAATATCATTCGGAGAAATTTAGTTAGAATACGAGATCAATCAAGCAAGAATTTGTGCATAAGTTTTTATTTATTGAATTTTGTACATAAGTATTTTATTTATTGTATATATGTGTATATATATGTATGTATGTGTATATATGTATGTGTGTGTGTATATATATATGTGTATGTGTATATATGTATATGTATATACATTTATATGTATATATATATGTGTGTGTGTGTGTGTGTGTGTGTGTGTGTGTTTGTATATGTATATGTTTATATATGTATATATGTATATGAATGTGTATATGTATATATGACACTTATAATTGTAAAGATACTGCATCTCACTGTGTGCACAAGGTATGCCTACATCTTATTTATTTGATCGATTATATTGTAGGTGCATTACATATTATTTGTTATAAATTATAGAACTGTTTGTGTTTCCTAATTTAGATATTTTCTAACAATAACACATGTTCATCACACTAAGCTTCACATTTTCCTTTGATTTTTGCAGAACATACTCAAGACAAATTAATTTAGTGATAAGAAGAATACTATGATGGACATAATGATAATGATCATATCATCATAGAAGCAACCTACAACCAATGATTGCCAATATGGATTGTTTATATTTGTTAAATGCTTCGCACTTCCATTTGATAGAAATGTTGTTCTTCATTTATAACATTGACTATGGTTGTTCTCGATTATCATGGAATATTTTTGGGATTTCAAATAACTTCAAAATATTCTCCTATGCATAGTTGTATTGAAAAAATCAATTGAAATTTATCTTCCCTCAATGGCTATTGTTTGCGTTAATTTTATCTATTGGCTATTAATAAACTACTCCCAAATTCTTTAAATTTCCCTTTTATGTACTTATGTATTCTTTCAAAGCATAATTTTCTTGCCTACATATTATTCTATATGGTCACGATAGCAATCGTGCATTCCTCTTCAACTTTTATATTCTCTCCCTGATTATTCTTAGCATCCCCCTCTCTAATTCCTTCTATGCATGTATAGATCCCTACCATTTGGACTTTTTTGCCTATTGGCTCATCGTTGCATGTCACTACATGCAATTGCTAGTAATATTATGTATATAATTAGTAGTAGTAAAACCCTAGATATGGAACTAATTTCCTATAGATGTACATACAAAATATAATTATGCAAAAAAAAAAATTTAAAAAATATAGTTTAGAAATTAGAATCAATCTCATTCATTCAAATGATGTTCTACATAATTATTGACCACCACTTTGCTATTGATATCCATTCCACATATATATATTAGAATGGATGTCTCGTACAATATGTTTAATAAGAAATTCAAGCCACTTTAAACAATTTGACACATAATATCACTCATTTATACATAAGATATTTTATATATATTAACTAGCAATCACACCTTCATGTGCAATGGGTAGAACGAAGATTTGTGAAGATTAATAATTTAATGTTTGGTATTTTATTTGAAAGATAGAAATTGTGAAATGTGAATTGTAAAATTATTTAAATAGTTGAAGTTATGCATTTATATGATATTGTCATTTCATTTTAATTAACAAAATAATATTTGGAATTACAAGTCAATTTCAATTATTACAAGTGTAAACTGCCAAATGAACATAAAATTCAATTCACAATTCAATATTTATTGTATAATGCATAAGCTTTGTAGAGAAGAATGTATTAAGTTTAACATATGAAGATGATCTAATCTCTACTATTTACTTTGTGAAAATAGTTCTAGCAACCATTGCATTTACAGCTTCGGCAACTTAGCTACTATACATTCAATACTAAATAATATCGTTAGGTGTCACAAAAATAGCCTGAAGAACAAGGAAAACAAAATAAACAAAAAATTTAAATTGCCGAATGAACATAAAATTCATTTCACAATTAAAATTTTTCCATGTGAAGAAATAAATAAGGATCTAACAATAGGTATTGCAATAGTATTATATATTGAAATAGCCATGGATAAAACTAAAGAACCAATGCATTCATTTACTATACAATAAAAGAAGAACATAACTATATTAGAACAAAATAAAAGTCAACAAAAGTGATCTAGTTGTGCACAGACTCCCATAAATTTTTTTACTAAAAACATGGCAAGTGAGTTACCTTGAGAATTTGCAAAAATTGTGTCATGCTATGAAAGATGTTGATGAGAAAAGTGGGCATGGTACACATTTATCTTCTAATATAAATTCTAATCAAGATATTTATTTCTCAGTTCCTTTTGGAGTTTCAAGTAAATCAACATTTGCAAATGAAAATACATAAACAAAGTGTACAAAGTTGTGCGTATTTCATATCATATAGAGAGTAGGGAAAAAGAGTCCTCTTTCTCACCACATAAATGGGGATGATATTCATATTGACAGTATAAAAAGAAAATGATAAGTAAACTATGATGCCAAAGCAACACAAAGGTCTCTTAACTATAAAATAAACCTAAAGACATCATCCAATGTTATATGCAGTATTAATTGCATGGAGATGTAGCTTTCATTAAAAGATTTGATGCATCAAAAATTAGTTCCATTCAATCCAAAATTGGATCCTTACCAAAAACTTGAGATGTCTTCAGTTTCTTCAAAAATAAAGGCATTAAAATTTATAGTTAATGTTGGAAACATGGAAAAATCTCAAACTACAAAGTGAAATTATTTTAGGAACCTCCCAAAGACATAGTACAAACAAAGAAATTGTAAGTTCTTGTTTTAATTTCTATCAAACTAAAGCATGTAGTGACATGATGCTAGAAAAGCTTGCTAAGTTTGAATTTGGAATTACGTTTGTTTAAAAATCACCTGGGTCTCTTCATATGAGTGATTATTTTTGTTAGTTGATATTCTTTGTTCTATTAAAGAAATTGAAAAATTATAAGAATATTGTTTTTAATCGAGCTCTTTAGCTCTCATTGTTGGCTACGTTTAGACTGAAATTGTGTTAACAATAAGTTGCTTTGAATCACAATCATATCTATGCTTGTATCCTATAGAGAAGGATGCAACAATAACTTTTGTAGAACTTGGATTAAATCCAATTGTTTTCTATTCATGAATGAATCACTTTGGAAGTGTTCTACGTACAACATTTAAGGCTGAAGTCATTGCATTCTTCAAATAACCCTCTATTGATTTTTTTGAAAATCATAAATTGGCCTAAGTAATTTTATTGACTAGTGGCCAATGGCCCTATTTCTTCCATAAAATATAGGTAGGCTACTGATCAATCATTATTTGGCTACAATCCAAGTGTTAAGTCCACCTCCATTCTCTCAATTGAGATCACATAAACCTAACCAAGCAATTTTTACCATTATAAATTGAAATTTAGCAAACTATAGCTATGTTCCTTAAGACCAGTTGAATTTAGTACCAACTTAATTTTATATATCTTGGTTATTTTTTATTTTTAATATCATAATGTAGTCATTAAAAGGAAAATAATAATCAAAGTAGATGGATTTCTAGAAGTTAATACCCAAACCATGCAAAACATAAGCACTACAGACTCCATATGGAGTGTTCATGCCAAGCTGGGGAATAAATAGTATTGTCTTCTCCTTCAACTACTAAACATCAAAAATTGTTGAATGATAAGTTAAATTTGATAGTTGAATGAACATGTTTGTGATTTTCTATGAATTACACTCAAAAGTATTTTCAAATTTAGAAAATTATATTCCACATGAGGTAAAAATTTAGAAAAGCAATCAAATTTGATTAAGGATTATAGACATGATATATGCTAATTTATATAGTTCATATATATTACTTAATTTTTCACATACATAGAGTGCTTTGGATATAGAAAAGAATGTACTATCAACCTAAAGCATACAGTGGCAGGATGGTATAAAAGCTTGCTATGTTTGAATTTGCAATTACATTTGTTTAGAAGTCACTTGGGTCTCTCTGTACCAGTGATTATATTTCAAGTCAGTATGAGTCATTAGTCACATATAATGCAATAGCCAATATCATTATAGCATTTTTTCAAACAATATGTGTGTTTTTGCATTGAGGAACATACATCAAAGTGGGTTTCATACCGTCTTTGGGTCTTTTATGATGACTCCTTGTTTATCACTACATTTCAATAAAATAAAATTGATTAACATGGAATCCATAGATGCTTATGCTTTTAGCAGTCCTATAGCTAGGGAAGCTATACCCTATTTTTTTGAGGGGGATTATTAGTAGGGGAAGCTATACCCTATGTAGGAAATTTGGTGTTTTTAGTCCTTATAAGAAAAGGGATTTCATATTTTCTTATTTTTTGGGTTTAGTGCCTTGTTTTAAGCCAGGGTTGAGTGTTTAGCTGTACATTTAATTAGTTTTTATCTAGGGAATTTTGGTAGTATTTCTATAGAGCAACAAGTCACAGAGTTGGAATCTTCCATAGATGAGCAATCTAATGTTGTATGTTCTTTATAATTCCCTTGTGGGGTTTAATCATTTGTTGTATGAAATTTTATATCTCTCTTTTTAATGGCTTGATGGATTTTAATGATTAGACCCATTGAACATGTTTCTTACTTTCTTTTTAATATGGATGGTAGGCTTTCTTTTTAGGACCTTTGGCCTTAAAATCTTCAAAGTGTTGAGTGGCACCTACAGTTTTCAATTAAGAAAAAGTCATGTGAAGTTTTCTAATAGTAATTTTCATGAACGATAACCTAGATCAATGAAGCCAAAGTAGCAAAATAACTATTTCCTATTCTAAGTAGGAATTTTTTTTGAAGGAAATTGTAGCTGGCTGATGAATCTAAAATATGCCACCCAAGCAAATATCAATAAAGCATCCAATTTAGCATGCATTGGTAGGATGCAATACAAAATTTTGCTAAATTTGTGCTTTTTTCCACCTGTTTTCTTGGAAAAGGAAAGGTAAAGGGGTATTCCCTCCTCTCTCTCTTTGACTTCTTCATTTATGGTGGGCTTTGCAAAGTTTTGAGCAAACATAGTTGGTAGCTGTAAAGCCAAGTTCCCCAACCTTTGCATGCATTCTCCCTGTGGCGCCACTTTGGAATGCAATACTTTGATTGCAGGATATTCACAAAATGGATTGTTGAAAAGTCTTTAAAAACTTTCAAGCTAATGTAACTCACAAGTGTAAAACCAATTTTTGCGGCCCTTATCAGCATCTTAGTGGTCTATGTCAAAATGGGAGCTTTTTGAGCAAGGGATAGGATTATTGTTTGTTCAAATGCCACATGCAAACACCATGCCATGGATTTATTTTATACAAATTGACAAGAGGGCAAGCGACTTACTACAAGATCCAACACAAATTCTATCTTTTTGTCAACAATGCAGATAGGAAAAATGTACAAAGTTTGTTGGTGCAATATTATGAAGATTGACCTGGGCAGAGATAACAAAAGAATTAATTTGGAGTTTAAAAAACTATAAAAAAAATGAGGCGGTCATGTAGAGGCTTAGAGAAATTGATCTAGGTGTGTACAGGATGAAACCAGGGCAAATGACTTACCTCGAGATTCAGCTGAAATGCTCTCAATGCTTTCTTTGTATCAACAATTGAAATGCATCAAGGTAGATATTTTTGACACCAACTCCTATCCACAGCAAATGCATCAAGAAGGCAAAAGGCGACGAACGCGAGTAAATGCAACGCAGAGGGTACACCAATTTCCATCCATAGTAAATGCACAAATGAACAATCAAGATCTCTTTGATGGCCTTGCATCCTTTCTCCTACAATTTTAACCGTTAATAGAGAAAATGCATCCAAAAAACTTCATTGAAGAAACGCCTTCAGTGTAAAAAGTACACGAGCCCATTAAATTGTGCTATGGAGTACTCTTACACCTTTAAATTCCATATATTTGTATAGATACTCTAGACTAGTTACAGTACATATTTAAAATCAATAAGCTTATAATTATTAAATAATTTGACCGGTATAACTAAACACCTTGATCTTTCCTCGTTTGATTGGTGTGAAAGGTGTGTTGGTGCACTCCTACTCGGTCTTCACAACGTAAAAGGTACGTTAGGAAAGACTACCACTACGACTAACTAGTCCTTCCCATCGTGAAAGACTCTAAATTCCTTCTTTGACCAAGTAATCACGTGCTATAAATTAGTGCGTTCTTGAAAACCAAAGGAAATAAAGATCTCTAATATGGATGTTCCACCGCTTTCTTGGTCCTCGGAGCTCCTTGCTGCTGGTTCACACATATTATTCTTGTTTCTATGGAGAAGGGAGAGCAAGAGAAGGGTTCCTCTTCCCCCAGGACCTCCTGCTTGGCCTATTGTAGGGAACCTCTTTCAAATAGGGAAAAATCCGCACGAGTCTTTGTGTGACCTCTCTCTGCAATACGGTCCACTTATGGCTCTCCGTGTGGGAATGAAAACAGCAGTTGTGGCCTCATCCCCTGCCATGGCCAGGGAGCTCCTTAGAACCCACGACCACATCTTCGCGGGGCAACTGATGATAGAAGCATTCAGATCCTTCTCCCATCACAAGTCCTCGCTAGTTTGGGCCGAATACGGACCATACTGGCGTAATCTCCGACGCATTTTGACTGTTGAGCTTTTCAGTCAAAAAAGACTGGATGCTCTGCAACATCTTAGAAGAGATCAAGTATTTCGCACGATTCGACTCATATTCGAGGACAAGGGAAAGGTTGTGGATATCGGGCGGATGGTGTTCTGCACGTCTCTGAATTTGTTAGGCAGCATAATCTTCAGCGCAAGTATCTTCGATCCGCACAATCCAGCTTCTGGTGAGGTGAAATATACCATCTGGAAATTAATGGAGCTCATCGCAAAGCCCAATGTGGCCGACTTCTCTCCGTTTCTCCGGTTCCTCGACCCCCAGGGCGTGTCCCGTGAGATGGCCAGGAATTTCAAGGTTCTGTATGACTTGTCTGATACGTTCATACAGAAAAGGCTTGCCAACACCAGCCAAAGCGTTGAGCGAAACGACTCCGAAAAGGATTTTCTCGATGTTCTGCTGGATTCAAGAAGTGAAAGTTTCACTCTCGTTGATATTCGAGCCTTGATGTATCATAATATTTTTTAAATCATATTTTTAGTTTTTATTGTATTATAAGATTTCATTTTTTAATTCATGTTTACAAAAGAAAAATAAAGTACATCTAGATGTATCAATTGTTGAAATAGTTATTGCATGCGAAACAAAAACTATACATTTCAAATTTTAAATTAAGCAAAAATTAAAACAATAAATATTTATTATATAAATTTAATATAATTTATTCAGAAAATTTACAATCTTTAAATTTAATATTTTAAGTTGGCTTTAGATTGTTTTACCTTACCAATTATTTGCAAAAAAAAATCATAATATATTATACCACCTCATTGAATCTTGTTTTAACAATATGTTTGGGTACTACAAATAATGTCTACTTTTAAAAAAAAAATTATTATACCAAAATGAATCATTATTCTATCTTGATTGTAAAGGTAATTGTCACAAAGACCTGAATGGTGTTGTTGGTTTAATAGGTTTATGGTTCAATAAACTCAACTTACTATTAAATATTAATTTCTTTTGTAGTAGAGATTCATGGGAATTACAAATGCATTTTCTCTCTGTTTCATTGATCTTAGGAATTATGTTTGGGAGAGCAAGGTCAAAACCCTATTTTTTTTAAGCATCATACTATCATGTAACCTTGTGTGGCTTGCTCAAAACATTTACATACTTAGTTAGAGTGTGTTTAAAAAATTTAAAACATTCCTAATTTATTGATTGGGACACATTTTATGATAATATTTATATCTAATTCATGTATTTCTAGAAATATGATAAACATTTTCAAATCATATAAGTTGGGGTAAAAGTTATAATTTAAACCAAAAATTTCCCATAAAAAAAATAAATACGCTAAGATATTGGAGGTTGTTACTACCCGATGGTGAAAATAGGCTTCTTTATTGGTAATAATGCTTCTACGACTACTTGCAAGTGGATACATTAGAAAAAAATTACGTCAAAAAATTTAATACTCCACATGTGCTTGAAAATATTTTATTTGTAACAAATTAGAAGAATGCAAATCAAATACCATACAATCTTTACCTATCAAGGGACATTTCCCCTACATAGGCCTTTTGGTGGTGATATGTGGGATTAAATTCACATTTGGCTTAATTTCTTAGTGTACATAATCTTATTAAAATGATTGTGCATTATAAATTAGTGCATATTATTGTTGATTAAACCAATTCCAACAAGTATTTTGAGATAAAGGAGTTAGCCACATCCTCTATGTGAGTATTATAGGTGAAATTGTTAATGCATTTATCTAGTGTTTAGATTTGATATTACCCATGTAGTGGGAGTTTTGGGATGTCTATGTGTTTATGAGGGGAGCATCTCACTTATATTGGTTACACTTTAATATCTAGTATTAAGATGTTCCAAAGGTGTTTGATCAAATTTTTCTATGTGTTATTATCTTGTAGTTTTCTTTGTGTAGGATGGTGTATATATAAACTTGATTATAGATTTTGGGTTTATATGTTGATGGCATAAAGTTTTTGGTATGTTCGTTGGTATACATTGGTTTGAGATATGAATAGATTGGATTGTTGTGCCCTCAACAAACACGCCCCGTTTAGAATGGGGACCCTCTTTTCTTTCACCTTATTGTGTCATTTTGTCACCACCTCATTTTGTGTGCCTCCATTCTAGTGTCCTAGATGGTCAGCGTACCTCCAAAATCTCATTTTGAGTTGACCATGTTTCATCCCCTCCATCTTGGTTAGGTCCTAGATCCTTGCAGACTCTCCTTGACAATTTCCTTGTACGAGCAGCCTTGGGGCTTGGTGGGCCATCCTCATCAGGTTTCCCTAGCCGGGCTTCCTCTAGGCATTCATCGTTTTGAACAGCATAAGGCTTTCGCCTTCCCGAGCCCCAGAACTTGGGTCCTCATTCGCCACCCTATTTAACTTACGATGAAATTGCACTGCCCTTGACCATCCCAAGCCCTAGAACCCAAGTCCTCATTCGTTGCCCTGTTTAACTTACAATGAAATTGCACTGCCCTTGACCATCCCGGGCCCGCACCTCCAGACTTTCATCCCTGGAACTTCGTTCCATCTTCGCTATTTCTGATGGCTAACCTGTAGTGTCTCTTCACCTTCCAGGCCCCGGGTTCCCCTTCGCTGATGATTTCTAAATGAAATTTGAGGCGTCTACAGGGTCATGTCTTACTGGTCCCCAGGCCCTGAACCTCCCATCGCCATCTAGGATTTGAACCCACCAACCATCCTTTCATCCGTACAGGCATTAAATGAGGGCATTAAATGCATATTGGGGTATAAATATATGGCCTGACCTGTCATTTTCATTTTTCAGGTTTGCTAGAGAAGTTTAGGTGCTTTCTAAGGAGTTCAGTGCATCTGTCGCCTACCACCCTAACGTCTGTGATCATCATTTGGTCGTCCTTAGTGGATTTCGCATCTTCCCTCATCAGAATTTTGAGGTAGGTTTGTCATCCTCCTTCTCGTGAGGTTTTTTATATTTTTGCACTTGAAACAATGAACAAACATGGGTTAAAATGCTTCAACATGATAAAACATGACACCCCCTAAAAAACCCATATGGCCAAAGTCTAAAAAAACCTCCAAGGCATCTCCTAAGATCAATCTAGAACTAGATGTTGTCACTGTCATTCGTTGCACAGGGAATTGACACGCTCTAGGCCCACATCGGCTCATCGCCATCAAAACCTTGAACAAACAACAATTTGACCCAATAGCGGGACCACCTCCTAGGCCCGCGATCTCGGGCCTCCTTCAACCGATCGTCAAAGAGCTTAACAAACTTAACAAACCTAACACTTCAAATTCAGCCTCTGCCTAAGCTTCCTAGGCCTGCTCCTACAAAACTTGATCCTTGTGACGCTGCATTGCTTCTATCATTTTAGACGGCGGGGAGAACCCATCCACCCGACCACTGGGGTCCACTTTGCCTTTTTTTATTCTAACACTAACTCATTGGACTACAAAATATGATGAAATTTTTTGACGAAAGATGGATAATTAGATGTATTGTTGGGTACTAGTGATATCTAATGTGTAATTTTCAAAAAAAATTTAATTTTATCCTCGACGTTCGTCAAAATTTTGACTAACCTATTTTTTAGTTGAAATTTTGATGAACATGTGAAGTCAAAATTTATTTTGACATAAATAAGAAGTGAGCTCAATTATTTACTACGACATCATTTTTTGATACTTACAAATTTGCTCTCCTTGTGAATTTGCTATACTTATGATAGTTTGTGGAGAACTAAGGATGATTTTCTTGGGAAAAATCAGAAAAAATTCAAGAAGCTATCACCAGGTTGAGGGTAGTCATTGTCCTTTCCAATAATTCATTTTTCAAGTCATATTTGTACTTCTAGGTTTGAAAATAATATTTTAAAGCAACATCTCATTAGATTTCATTTTTAAACTTGTGCATTTTCAGAATTGCATTTTCAGATTTTGTTGTGCAAGTTCAATATTATGATTTTAGGAGTCTAATGGTTGGAAATCATAGTAAAATCAGAATTTAATAAGTTTTGGAATTAGCATTTTAATTTTTTTTTTTGGGTCATTAACTTCATACTATCTTCTCTTTTCGAGTTGGATTTGCATACTGATTTTTGAGGGTGTAAAATACTCCGAGAATTCAAGCAAGATTTGTTAACTATCTAGCGAATAAAAATTATTACCCAGTGTGAGTTTGATGGGCGGAGGAATAATAGAGATGGATTGGTCAATGGAAGAGGCGGTGGGACAGGTTGGGAGAGAAATTAAACGGAGATATTTGGCAGGATGGGCTTTTTAGTATATGGTTAACATTGTAGGCAACATGGTCATGTTGAAGGGGTTATGATTATCGTCCATTGGTAAGTTGTACATTATATGTGTTTATGTTGATTGAATTTGTAAATTTTTATATCATTTTAATAGTTTATATATATATAAAATCACTTGATGATGATCATATTTTATTTGTGTCTATCATTATTATAAAGGTGGGGTGCCCTAGGGCACATGATATGGATTATCATAGCTTAGAGAATGTGGTTTTGCAAGTGGATGAACATGGAGCTGTGAATATCAAAAATGAAGTTAATGATCCTATGGAAGAAGATGATCATCTGCCAGAAAACATAGTTGAAGATAATAGTACAAATACATTGATCCATGTTGAAGATAATAGTACAAATACATTGATCCATGACACATTTAGTGGCAGAGATGATCATGATGATCAAGATGACTTTGATGATGTTCATCATTTACCTGTACTTGAGAAGGCATACGAGCCTCTTTATGAAGGCTCCCAAAAAACTCTTCTCTTTGCTCTATTTTTGTTGTTGAACTTGAAGGTTATGAATGGTTTATCAAGCATAGAAATCTCACGGATGTTAAGGTATGTCATATATGTCATATTTTTTCATCTATATTTAATTGTTGTTAGTTCATCAGTAGTAAATAAAGGATGAAATATGTAACATTAATATTCTTTATATTCACAAACTATCTTCTGTTATAGATTGAATAGTGAATTTTTGTTACCACCATCAAATATTTTACCTCGCTCATATCGAGATTTATCTAGCATTATGAAAGATATCGAAATGGAGTATCAAGCAATAGATGCATTTCCCAATGATCATATTATATATCATAAACAACATGAATTTGCAGCGAGAATGCGGAAATGTCATATCGATTAGATGTCGAATGAATCAACTAACAAAAGGTGCCTTGCAAGCTTCTTCATTATATTCCCATTATTCCATGTATGCAGCGATTATTTGAGTGTGAAAGCAGCACAATTTATGGATTACCATGCATGGAAATAGAGTGGAGATGACATTCTTAAAATTCGTAGATGGTTCTACAATTAGGGACATGGAGGAAAAATGGCCACACTTTAAAGAAGAACCTTGTAATCTCAGGCTTTCATTGGCAGCCGGGCCAGTGTTAATCCATCTAGAGTTGGGAATCTATTTACTTAGTGTGGCTTTGTTTTGTTATCAAAAGCAATAACATTCCTCCATGGATGTCAATAAAGAGGGAGTACATATTGTTGTCAATGATTATTCTAGGCATTTGTTTACATCAATTTTCTTTAACATAGTAGCATTTCATTTGTCTTATTTGTTGCATAATGACTTTTTTTTTCATTCAATAGTCATGTACATTAATTTATATATATTGCAGTAAAATGGTTATAATAATTATGTAATGTTTATGTTCATTCAACTAAGTAAGTACCAAGTTAAAGATATGAATGTATATATCGAGCCTCTTATCGACGAGTTACTAAAGTTATGGAATGGCATCACTATGTATGACGTCTCTAGACCAATAGGACAAAGACAATTTCAATTCCATGCAATGCTTGTATGGACAATTCATGATGCCCGAGGGCTAACACATTTTTGTGGTATTTTATAACGTTTGAATGCACTTTAAAAATATCTAATTTAATGAAGTAGATATCATGCATGTTTTTAAATAATCTATTCATTATATATAATTATAAAATTGACATAACATCAATTATATATATGATCTTGTAGGTCTTCAAACAAAGAAAAATTGCATGTCAATTTGTGGTCCAAAGATGAAATCTCATGGATTCAACAGTTTAGGAAAACGAAAAGTGTTTGATGAGTAGGAACTTCCTCCACATAAAATCATAAGTATCGAACTATTGAAAACATTTTTCAATGGGAAAGAAAGACTACATCAAAACCCGCGAAGAATGACACCTCACCTATAGGTTGGAATATAATAGAATTAATTGTTAAGGTTATACATCATATCAAATTGTTTATTTATCATATATGATATGTTTTGAATTTATATTTTATAGTGTGTTGTGTTTACTCAGCTATAATTGACAATGATTGTTGTTGTTAATTTGCTTAACTTATATGCTTTAGGAAGGTCATCAAGGCATTAATGGTCGGCTTCCATAGGGACTAAAAATTTATCCCATAAAATTTAGTAGGTTTCCCTACTATGACATCTACAAATTGTGTATTTGCTTGATACAATGCATATTGGAAAGAATATAATAGAAACAATATGGAAAATATTGGATGGAAGGCATGACAAAGAAAAAATTGTCAAAATTTGTAGTGACATTCAAGAAGCCAATCATGTAATGAAAAATATCATTCAATTAAATAACGATGGACACCAAATTAATATAAGTGTCCTTCCTTGGTTATTAATGGAGCAACAAAGTAATGCTATAAAAGAAGTCATACGAAAAATTCAATTTCCCATAAGATTTGCTACGAACATAAACAATATAATAACAAAGAAAGGTGAATTTGGGTTAGGGATGAAAACACATGATTGGAATACCTTCACTAAGGTAATTATTCTAGTATATTATATACAGTGTATAATGCATGTAGGTGTATTATGTTTACTACTTTTGGAAAAATAATAAAATCTCATTTATAATTGTTGCGATGCGTTCTACCTCTATCTCTCTAAGAGCGGCACGACAGCAATGTCAAACTTGGTTGCGAATCTTGGAAAATACATGAGGTAAAGAAGTAGCTATATTTGTTCAATTCATTGTATAAGATCTTATAATTGTCATTTGTTTTACTACTTGTTATATAATATACTGTATATTTTTGTTAAATCTCGTTAATATTTTTGCACCTTGAATCACTTGTAGATGGTTGTTATCTAAAGAAATCCATAAAGAAGATATAAATTATTGGAAGAGAAAAATTCCTCGTCTAATGTGTGAAATGAAAAAGTGTCTACCTTCGACATTTTTCAATGCACAAGAACACTACCTCATACACTAAGTTGGGAGATTGAATTGTGTGGACCTGTACACACAAGGTCAATGTGGATGGTTGAGAGGCACTTGAAATTTTTGAAGGCTTTGGTTAGACAAAGAGCACATCCTGAGGGTTCTATGGTGGAGGGATATATGGTATACCAGACTATGGTGTACATTAGTGAATATCTTCCTAAGTTTGCAGCAAAGATCCATGTAGATCACATTTAGGATCCCAACTCCATTAACAAATTCGAAGGGGAGTACCTGTTGGGGAAAGGTAGATTGAGGAAAGTGAGAGGTAATTATAAGATGGTCATGGAGATTAATTTGAATACATTTTACATATGGTTTTTATGTATATTGTACTTATTTAATTATTAATCTTCAATAGGCATCAATTATGAATTAAGGTCGTATACCATGGTATTTAACTAATTATATGTCATTTGTGAATTTCAAATTTTTTTTATACAGTTGGTCAAGAGTGGGATGCACTTCATTTGTATGTCATAAACAATCTTGATTGGATGATGGTATGGATTGAACGATGTCAACAATCTGGTCGTGCATTAACATGGGAAGGTTTGGCTTCATTGGTTAAAGAAGCTCATCACAATGGAGATTCCAATGTTACACAAAGGGAAATTGATTTAGCATATGGTTTAAAGAGATAAAATAGGTCATTATAAATATATTAGTAATCACTTATATTATTTAATTGTTTTCAATTATATTGGAAGCATATATATGTTGAAGTTATTTCTTTGCATAAATTTATTGAGAATAAATATGTCTATCAATTGATAATATTGCAATAATTTTTACATGTTCGACATATTGCAGGTGAAACACCACAAGGCTAGGTGGTGCAATGGTTGTAAATTTTGAATCAAAATGTTGGATGACATGAAGAAAACTTGTGATTCTAGTATAATTGTAGTCTTTCAAGTGATTAATGTTTCATCTACAAGCGACATACATCCAAAAGTCTCAAAAAATCAATACTATGAGTTTTTGGATGATATACTTGAGTGTGACATTAAGTCCTTCAAATTAGTTTTGTTCGTCATCTATGGTACAAGCTACGATTGAATGAAAATGATCCTGAGAGAACTGCTATTGAACATGATAATGGATTTACCATGGTTAATACAAGGTCGATTGAGCAAGCTAGAAATGAGCCCTATGTTCTTCCAAGACAATGTGAGTAAGTATTTACTCCAAAGGTTCTAGGTAAATTGGGTTGGTCATTTGTTGTTTGGCATGATCCAAGAGGAAGGTCGGTAAAATATAATGTGGTGGAAGAAGAAGATACCAAATAACTAGAAGATGATCTAGATGATGATTAGGATCAATAGTTAGTTGATGATGTGCCTGACAAAGATGTCAAAGAAGAGGAACTAAGTCCTTGGTAGGTAGGAGTTAATGTTCATGAAGATGATATCGTGTGAATGATAAGAGGAAATTATTATCAAAAGCTGATATCAATGATGATGATGATGATGGAAGCTTGAAATCCTTACAATGTCGAATCTGGATGGATGGTACAAACAATAGGGATTGGATGAAAAGAAGATCAATGACATTGAAATGTATGAGTTATCGCGATTATAGTATCTATTTGATATTAATTTCTTGATAGAATTATGTTGGCTTATGTGGTTATATGAGGTAATTCATGATGTTTTTAATTTTGTATGCCCATTACACAATTAATTTAATGATAATACTAGAAATGTTTGAAAGGTAAAAAAATTAAGAAAAATGTTTAATAGTGATGTTAACAACCTTGGAAATTGAGTGTGTTTTATGTTTCATATGATCATAAAAGTTAAAAAGTGAGTTGTAGAATTGGTTGTTAGGTGGTTGAAGGTGTAAAAGGCCTTTAAAGGGAATAAAGTAGAGTGTTAACAATGGACAGGGTTTACAAAATAGCAACATTCAAAAAATATAGGTTTCTTCAAAATTTAAGTATTTTTCCTGTTATGCAACATTGTACGGTCACATTCAACCAAATTTTGATGTGAAATCAATTCCAAGTTATGAAGATATGTGTTAGCTTTGATTTGAATCTGATTTGATGGCTTAAGGAATTGATTTGAGTTAGAAAGCTTCATTTCTTTGCATACAACCCGGTTACCCTATTTTTGAGAGTTTTGTAGTCTAAACATGATATAAAGGGGCTCTTACACTTTTTGTGATTACTGTAGTTTTTGTAAGAGGCCTTAGAATCTTTGTAATTGTAGGATGCATGAATAGGCCGTAGGATGCATAAATATGTATGTATGTATGTATGTATTTGTATTTTTAAATGTAAATGTAAATGCAATTATTGGATGCTCTCCTAGAACAATAAATGCAACATATTAAAGAAATCTTTATTTATGTATATAAATGTGTATTTCTAAATGCAAGTGTAAATGCAAAGAGTATATGGTTTTGTAGTGTTATAGTGTGTACAATAACTTGTAGGAAAAGAAAGCATGGTAGAATGATTGAATCCAAATTAAAAAGGAGTTGGTGTGAACTTGGATTTTCTATGTTTAAGTGTCAAATAATGCCTTGAGCATATTTGGATTAATTAAAAAAATTGCTTTGGTAGACTATAAAATTTCTAAACCAAGGAAAAAATGTAACAAATCTAAGTCAATCATCTTAAAATGCCTCACCAAGTATACTTCCAAATCATGAATCTATTTGGTGTAAGATCCCATAGTTATTCAGTTATCAACATAGAGTATAAAACTAAAGAATTTCCTATCTAATATTTGAGTGTAGACTATAGGGTCATCAGGAATCCGTATAAAAATAGAATTAATGAGAAATATTTTGATCTTTTCATACAAATCTCAAGGATCCTATTTCAATCTGCACAATGAATTTTCAATGTTCACATAGAGTTGGAGTTATCACTATTTATAAAATCTAGAGTTTAAAACATGTAAAATTCTTCCTATAAGTCTCCATACAAGAAGGCACTTTTGACATCCATTTATGAACTTCAAATATCTATGTTGCAACCAAGGAGAGTACAAGCCTAATGGAATTCATCTTAGCTATTAGAGAAAAAAGTGCCAGATATGTGCTAGCTTTGATTTGAATCTAATTTGAGGGCTTAAGGCATTGATTTGAGTTAGAAAGCTTCATTTCTTTGCATACAACCTCGTTACCCTGTGTTTGAGGGTTTTGTAGTCCAAAAATGATATAAAGGGGCTCTTACACTTTTTGTGATTACTGTAACTTATGTAAGAGGTCCCATGGATACTGTTGTAATTGTTGGATACATGAATAGGGCATAGGATGCATAAATATGTATGTATGTATGTATTTGTATTTTTAAATGTAAATGTAAATGCAATTACTAGATCCTCTCCTAGAACAATAAATGCAACATATAATTAAAAAAATCTATATTTATGTATTTAAATGTTTATTTCTAAATGCAAGTGTAAATGCAAAGAGCATATGGCTTTGTTGTGTTATAGATACAACATATAGGTATGTGTAGGATCATTATGGAAAAAAGAGGCCTGTAAGTGACAAAAAAAATAGAAAAATCAGAGTTAGGCAACTTTACGTAAAAATTTGAATAAGTTATCTATATTATTTCAAAAAAATATAAGAATAGAGTCTGTGGAAAATTCAATGTAGTTTCTAAACTACTAGGTTTGTTTAAAAAAAATAAAAATCTATTTGGTGAAAATTTGACATTTCAATGCAGTAGTACTTAAATTTAAGGGAAAAAATAAGTAGGCATCTATCTGACCACCCTAACCACAATAAAATAATAATATTTTTTTATAATATTTTAGATGTAAGTAGAGGACTCATGTCTCGATGCTTGATGCATATTTTTTTTGTAATTTTTTTTTTCCAAATAAACGGTAATTGCTTGAATTTTTATTACATCCTTTTTTAAAAATATAAACTTTCATTATGTCTAACCACCTTAACTTGTTCAAAACTTCATGAAATTCAATTTTTTTTTTTTAATCCTACTTGGTATACAAAGCATAGAATGAAGCCATGTTTTGGATTAAAAATGTGATATCGTTTGAGAAAGCATAGATATTTTTTCATCAGTCTTTCAATGAGACTTTTAGTCATAATTTGAATAGAAAATGAATAATAGTGAAATTTAGCCAATTCAAAGTAGAATAATTTTACATTGGTGGAAATTTGAGGGAATCTTGTTTAAAAACCCTTTTTGTTTCATCAATTTGGGTTAAAAAAAGTCATGAGCCACATACCCATCATATTGCCACTTTTTGGCCCATCATGATCCTGCACATACCCATATCCATAAATTAATGTAATTGAAATTCTAAAGTCTTCAACACATGTAATATGAAATCGATCAAACTATTAAACTACATGAGAAATAAATGAAAATAGTAGATGCATATATGTATGTGTATTTGTAAATGTAAGTGTAAAATAAATAAGAATAATGAAAATTATAAAAGAATACAAGGGGAGACCAATTCCTTATTGGGTATATGGAGTCTAATGAATATCTGCAAATGTGGATTTCAATAATGGAAATAATTCAAACTGTCAAGCATAGAAATTGTTTACAACTTGTGTAAACATGAAAGTGAATAATTGACAAACTCTTCTTGAGATAGAATAGAAATTCTAGTTATGTGATTCTTCTTATTAGTCCAACTAACACTTCCCAATTGTTGTGATTGATTAAAATATTTTAATCCCTACTTGAGAGAACCGAATAACCAGATCACACATTTATAGCAAATGTACAATGATAAACTAAGTATAAACTTGTTATATCAATTTAAAAAATAGAGAAGCATCAGAATGGAGACAATAAAATAACTACATAAATTTAACAAACAGTTGATACCAAAATCTTAATCCATAACTTAGATATTTTCATTTACTCCATCAAAATACATGCATCTAAGTCTTTGTATATTAAAGAATTTTTCTAGAAAGCTATCTACTGAATATATCCTAATGCCTATATATGTTGCATTACTATGGAACAGATATAAATACATCAAAACGTTGAAGGGAAACATCCCTTCACAAATGTTCTATTTTACATAACTAATTAAAACAATATATTAGGCTTTATTTAGCCATAGATGAACTTTTGATAAATGATCTAGATAATCCTATCATTCATGAGTATCAACATCTCCTAATGTGTTTATGGCCGATATCTCCACCTTTATCATCCTTTCGTTGTGCTTGTAGCTCTCGTCCAATGTTGAATCCTTCCCTGTAGCATTTTCTAGAATTCCTTTGCAAAGATCAATTCACATTCTTCGATCCACGGCTTCTTAACTTTTCTCCATCTTCAAATAGTGTAGGTAGTCCCATATTTGTAACATCAACCATCCCCTTTGCATCTTTCTCACAAGTTCCTAATAGTCCTTTGTGTCTCTTTATAATTTGGTTACCCATACCAATGGCTACACTGAACATCTCTTTCATTTAATTCTCAAACTTTCTTCAATCCTTCCATCAATTCTCTTTGTTCTTGCCCCATAACATGGTTCTTGAATATGATCCCATAACTTCTATTCAACCAAATCAAGTTGGCCCACCTTTTGATTATTGCAGCGAGTGTATCATATTTACCTTTGAATATGTAGTTGACTCCTCCCACGATATTTTACCTCTTGTGAGCTTTCACCATGTGTTATTAATTTTAGAGGTCCCAATTTATCCACTTCCATTCTCAGTTGCATGAAGTGCCTACCTCTAGACCTAGAGCAAGTCAATTCGTCAATTAAATCTTAATTCAACTTTCATTCAGCACCCTCCGGCTCAATTCCAAACTCAACTTTCTACCTCTTACTCTTAGGGTGATTGCTCTCACTTTGTTTCCTACCTTTCAACTTTCCTCGAGCTGGTACCTTCCATATTACTAGCTTAAAATTGCAAAAATGAAAAAGTTAAAATGTAGAGGACTTACTGGTTTTGATTGAGGTCTTTCAACTAAAACAATTCTCTAGCCCTTTGTTTGTCTCCTCATTTCCTTCATTACCAATTCACAATAATGTTCATTTTGCAACAATTTCCTTTCAATTTATGAAATTACTTGTACTCTGTGGTGCCATTAATTTTTTAACTCCAGGTACAAATGTAATAGATTTTTGAATTCCTTACTGTCACATCAAATGAACTAGTTGGCAAGACACCTTCAAACTTTGGTCGATCTATACATTAGACCCCAACCAACATTCACTGAATACTCTGTTGATCGGGGTAACACTCTACACATCTGACTGATGTTAACATTTTTCCTATATACATCACCAAGAGTCACCCTGAAAATCATTTTGGTTCATTTTTTTCTTCATCGGCCTAAATTTTAGTATCGCTAACACATTCAATGGTTCCTCCGATGTTATAAGTCTCATTGATAACTTTTATTTTGGTCTTGAATATGTCACCATAACTCCTGTCGATATCCTGCTATCAGTGTAACTTAGCGGGTCAAGTGAACATTCAGGATTTACACGGATGGCACATCTCTGGCCGATATATTCCCAATGCTCCTGTCGATGAAACAAAATGATGATCTCACTGATGAAAATTTAGTGGTAGACTCTTACATGACCAATCAAGCCAACCCATCGGGGAGAACTACTACGATAGAAAACCCACTCCATTGTTCATGTCTTGCGATGACTTCCGGGCTTCCAAAGACAAATCCAATGTCATTAATTAATATGACCTCTTCATGAGTTTTCAAATGACGCCACCATGTCATCACTTTAGACTCTTGGTGATGACAAGGGAAGCCAACCCATTGGTGAGAGATCAATCATCCACACAGATAGAAAATCACTGAGAAGTTCATGTCTTACCGATGACTTCCATCTAAGAAGACATATCCAATGTCACATCGATCCAATTCTATGGAGTTTTAAATAGACCTACACCATGTCATCATAGACTCTTGGCAATGACTACCAAAGCCAAACCCATTGGTGAGATCAATCATCGACACGGGATAGAAAAAAAACTCTGATAGTCCTTGTCTTTCCAATGTCTTCCATTGGCAAGACAGATCCAATGTCATACCGATGACTTATTTTGCCAATAGATTCCCTTCATTGATGAGACCATAAGCCAATCTCCCTGATATGTCTTCTTTAGTAATCCTAGCTTTGAACATGAGTGTAGGTGATCTTTGAATTTACCCACTATCACATCAAATGTTCTATCGAAAAGACAATTCAAAATTTGGGTGATCATTTTATTCAGGCTTGACTAACGTTCATTAAAAATTCTTTTGGCCGGAGAGACATTATGCCAATATCACATAATCTATCTATCAGATTCATATAAATATCGCCAAGAGTCACCTCGATGACTATCTTGATCTATTTGTGTCTTCATTGGCAAGACATGGTGTGTCGCTAAGACATTCAGTAATTTACCCAATGTTATAATTCTCCCTGATGACTATTCCTTTGATCTCATGTCGCCAAGACTCCTTTTGATACAACTCCTTATGCTTTGATCGGTGAGACAAGAGGTTTCTTTTCGATGGAACTTCATCGGTGAGACCTATATGCTCATTATGACCTTTTCATTTCACCTTGATGGAACTTGTCTTGCCAATGAAAATATTTATCAGTGATACCATGGACAGTGTCATCCCAATGTGTATCTTCTTATGTAATACGATCGGTGTGACATTTCTGTTCTTTCGTCGATATGCTAAAAATGAGAATATAATGATTTATGAATCGGACAGACCTACACAAATTCTTGCTGATATGGGTTATTTGAATACTAGATTTTGGAGGTTTTTCATGATATCAAATGGTTAAGAATTATGTGATCATATGTGACTATGATGGATTATAATCAAGATAAGGTTTTCTTTATGGAATCAACAAGTGCAAAATCACTATAAAATTTGCAAAATCACTTGTACTTGCCCTTGAAGTATGTTTAATAACTCCAAAATGGGTGTCTAAAACCATCAAGGGTTTCGCTGGTGTTTTGGGAAAGTTTTGATTTATTGGGAAAAAACTAGGTTTGCACTGGTACAAGGATTCAAGGAGTCAAAGTGTGAAATCTGACTTCTGTTCTTTCTCAGGCTTTGAGAGTTGTTTGGATTTTTTAAATTGGTCATTCTAAACTTTTTGGAAGCCTCTTAAAGGCAAGTTGATAGGTTAGTTGAGTTGAACTACTAGGTCTAAATTAGGTATTTTTTATTGCTAAGGTGGATCACTCCTTTGTATGAAAGCCGTACACTTATGATTGGGTCAAGTGTTCTTTTCTTTAGAAAATTCCTATTTCCTTTTTGATAGGTTATGATTTGATTAGATGGGTTATGAAGCACTTATTTCAAAAAAATATATTTATGAAAGAAGTATATTGGCATGAAATTTTAAATATGATTTGCATTCCAATGTAAAAACTACAAAGAATGGAAACAATTCTTTCAACACATAAACTATTATGTAGTAGTCAATTAAAATGAATGATCTTACTCTATATTAATTAGGATACACAAATTAGAAGAAAATGATCTAAAGTGACTTATTTATCCTAGAGGAACTAAGTATATAATATGCAAAGAAAATAAACAAACCTACAACTACCCCTATTTTGAAGGAGTTTAGTTTTCTCCCCTTCCTGATCTCACTAATATTGTCTAATTATTTTAAAGAGATGAAAGGTCATAACACAACTTTATTCAACCTAGTAAATAGCTTGGTTAATGAAACTTGACAAAAGAAACAAAACAATTGCTACATTTGGCATTTCATGTTGAATGAAGAGTGGTGACAATAATTTAATTATAGTTTAATAAAACACTATTTTTATAAGGCTTGAACATAGAAAGATAATTGTTACTTATAGTTTAATAAAACACTATTATAGTTTTACCAACATATACTATTGTATGATTGCATGGCTTCTTAGTTAATATATGGGGAGATAGAGATAGATGGGGAGAGAAAGAGAGAGATATAGAGATATATGGGAAGAGAAAGAGAGATGGAGATATATGGGAAGAGAAAGGAAGAGAGGTGGAGATAGAGAGTCTATGGATAGGTGGGATAGGGAGGGAGAGATGGTGAGAGATAGAGAGGGAGATAGAGAGGGAGGAGAGAAAGGATATAGATAAGCAGAAGAGGAGAGATAGAGAAGAGGGGGAGAGAGGGAGAGATAGGTTGAAGAGGAAAAGAGAGAAGAGAGGGAGATAGATAGGTAGAAGAGGGAGAGAAAGAAGAGGGGGAGAGGGAGAGCGATATGTAGAAAGGGAGAGAGAGAGAGAAGAAGATAGGGGAGAGAGGAGAGATAGCTCAATATAT
>VDFB02000001.1:18474341-18524926 GCA_007258455.2 Sequoia sempervirens
TATTGTAATAAATTAACTGAGATAAAGTTCCATCAAGGGGGTTTCTTGCATAATAATCTGATTAGAGTGTGCATGCACTTTGATCTGCATATCCATTTTGTTTTGATGGCAACTTGCATGGGTTATTTGGTTTCCTAGTTTATTTTGGCCACATTTTTGTTATTTCTTGACACATATTGGATTGATCAGTTCACACTTCAGTTGAGAGATTATGTTTCTTGATCCTCATTGGTTCAGATTCTTCTTAGTTTGAGGGCCATGTTTTTGTGGTTAATGTTCTAGAGTCTTCATGGTACTCCTTCCCATGGAAGAGTTTCAGTCATAGTTTGGCATCAGCATCAAGATACACAGCTTCCAGATTCTGTCATCGTCTCATCTACTATTGCTTCATAGATTCCAAGGTTGTTCCAGTTTGTGAGTTTTCGAGTGTTCCGTGGCATCGGGTTTGCTGTCACATTATCATGATTTTGGTTTTGGTTTCAGTTGTAGACAAAAGTATCTTTCCTTGCTTGTCAGATTGCAGTTCCAGTGTTACTCCACAGTGTTCTTCCGGTGGTTCTCTGTAACAGTCATCTCATTGTAGGGGGGTTTTGTCCCACTAGGTTTTCCTTCTCTACCTCATCATTGCATTTTTAAATGAGTACTTGATCAGGCCTTGTTGCTGGGACTCATCTTTGCATAATAATTTTCTTCTCCCTAAGTTGCACTTATGGGGGGTGTTGGTGTAATTAATATTTAATTACACTTTGCATAAGTTTACTTAGGCTTTATTTAATTCCTAAGTTATAATTTTTATCCTTATCTTGTTGCTCAAGATAAGATTAGGGTTATTCATCTTTGATTTTATAAAGAAAATCATTATATTGTAATTATTGAATTCTCAAATATATCAATTTGCACATCTTCTTGCAAATATCTACTTTTTCTAATTTTCTCTTTTATGGAAGGTATTTTCGGTTTGCAAATCTGATCTTGGTTTCTAATATAAAATCTACAATGTTTGGGGGTGAGGGTATTTTAAAAGCCTAGATAATTTATATAGCTTGGGCATGAGATGGTTTAGAAGGGACAACTTAACACAACCTTCAAATAGGTCGCATTTACTGCAAATTCATTTCTACAATCAGTTGGAAAATATGCACTCTTTTCAAGGTTTGCTTCAAAGGCTAGGGAAATTAGCTTGCATCGTTATGGCATGGTTTAGGAGATAAAATGATAGAGCCTTAAAAATACTCACATTCACTATACAAGTTCATTTAAACATGTATAGAGAAAACATGCACTCTTTTTGAAGGGCATTTTGAAAACTAGGCGAATTAGCTAGCCTAGGCTTGAGCATGGCTTAGAAGTGGAAAATGATTGGCTACTTTATAAAATTAAGTCATTCTAGCAGAGAAAATTCCCATTGTTGTTGGGGTTTGAATTAAAGGCTAGGTAAAGCTAATCTATTTCAATTACAGAGGAAACCTAGGCAAAAAAGAAAATCCAAATGACCAAATTTTGTTGCATTTATTTGTACCATGTGCTCAACCATTTCTCTCAGTGGTAGATGGTTGAGTAAGATTACTTACTATTAAAATGTGGATTCTCCCAAGCATGGTAAATTTTGATAATTAAATCACAGATAATTGTTGTCTTAGGTATAATTTTATTGAAATGTTATTGCTAACAATTTGGCACTTTCCTTGTATAGGTTTCAATTACACTTGAGGTGACTTTTATAGGTGTTAACAGGGTGGTAATGGAGCAATTAGTGAAATAGTATCAAGAGACACATTTGGGAATGAGGCTTCCTACATATGATGGTTTTAAGATCCTATACACTACTGGCCCTTTTCCATTTGCATCCATGGAGTTTACAATTAACCTTCTTGATGAGGAGGATGGTTTGGGAGGCCAAAGGTAAAGTGATAGACTAAAATTATTTTCTTATTAAATGTTCTTTTTTGTTATCATGGTGGTTCTATCCTTTCGACAATATAAATGTTGTTGCTTGGATGCTTATGATTACATATATGTGAAAGACTTGTTATGTTTGCAGGACAATGATGCTATATGATTATTGCTATATAGATTTAATGCTTATTAAAGACAGTTATGCTATATGATGTATTGTTATGAAGATTTCATGCTTTATTATATTCATGTGTGTAGTATATGCCTTTCTCTAGCCAAAATTTTACAATATGACACTTTGTTGACTCCTAATCTTGAACATATTATTTTTTCTTCAAGAATTTCATTTCTATTTCAATTTTCCAGGTCCTTTATTTGGACAAATCATTGAACCTATTTTTAATGCTTCTTTCTTTATAATTGCATGTTTTTCTTGCTTAAGCATGATTCTTGGGGTTGCTATTGAATTTTTTGTTCAATATAAAATCATTAGCATTATATTTTAAGCATCATCATCCCTAGTTGGCTTTTTCATTCTTTAGAAAATTGTTGTCTTCCAATTTTTTTGCTATATGCATTTTAGTGTTTTAGGTATATTTGGTAATAATTATTTTTTATATTTTAAAAATTTATTTGTTTAATAGGATAAGCTCTAAATTTACTCATCAAAATACCTAAGCTTTTCTTCTTGTGTTTTCTCTCAGAAGGGAATCAAAATTGAAGGTTGTGATCAAGTTTGTAGCTCATGAAGACTTTCACCATTTAGGTCAATTCTTATATGGCAAGCAAGCAGATGCACCTCAAGATGCTTTGCAGGTGCTCGATATAGTGTTGTGGGAGTTACCTACACACATGTCTCTTAAACATTTTTAATTGTGTTTTAAATAGAGAATGAGCAGTTGGGTGAAATAGAAGGTTATTGAGTTTGAATGGCATTGCAAGGATTCTCGTATTGGAAGATCCTTCTACTCTCCTGATTTGGGAAGGAGGCAACAACTTGGTGAGGGTCTAGAAAGTTGGCATGGGTTTTACCAGAGCTTAAGACCTACTTAAATGGGATTGTCCCTTAATATTGGTATGAAGCTACACAAGTACAATGTTTAGGTTGTTTCTTTTTATGTCACTATTTCCCTTGTGTTATTTGTTTCCCTTTTAATACAAAATAATGATAAGTGTTTTTTCTCTATTAGCAAATGTTTCTATATTATTATTTTTATATCTCTTGTGTTGGAAGGTATGATTATGAATTCTACACTTTTAATGTTAGCCTACAAGAACAATTGAAAACCATCTCATTTCTTGTTGCAGATATGTCATCAACTGCTTTCATTGAGCCACTGAATGTCATTGATTTTGTGGCACAACTCTTAAATAGGGACATGGGATTGAGACCATTATTTGATGTTGATTGCATCAAGGTATGGGATTACTAGATTCTTTATTCAATTTTTAGAAGGTAGTTAGAAAATGTAGACATAAATAATGGATCTAGTCTATTTCAATCTTTGTCACATTTGTGTTGAGCCAGATTAAGAAAGCCTTGAGAGGTGTAAAAGTTGAGGTCACACATCGGGAAAATATGTGGAGGAAATATTATATTTCTAGGTTGACTTCTCAACCCACCAGGGAACTAACGTAAGTATCTTAGCATGCTTGATGTTTAATAATAGTAATTTGAAAATGGAAATATTCTTCTCATTGCAAGAGGTTGCAATTTGACTTCTATTATGGTATTGAACTTTTTTTGGGATATATTATTTTGATAGGTTTCTAGTGGACAACAAAGGAACAATGAAATCTGTGTTAGAGTATTTCCAAGAGATGTATGGATTTACCATACAACATACTAGTTTTCCATGCCTACATGTTGGGAATTAGTAGAGGCCAAACTATTTTCCAATGGAGGTATGCAATTTTAACTTAAATGGATCTTTATTCTTTTTTGAATAGGAAATGTTTTGTAGTTGTTAGCCATGTTTCTATCTATATACATAGAATATTACTTGATGTAATTAAATAGGTATGTAAAATAGTAGAGGGTCAACACTATTCAAAATGTTTGAATGAAAGGAAGATTACCACCCTTCTGAGAGTTACACGTTAGAGCCCTCGATAATGAGAGATGGACATTTTATAGGTATTCCCTTTTTGCATTCAAATATTTCTTTGGTTTATTTAAATAGAGTATCATATTGATTTTGTAGTGTGTTATTTTCCTTGTCTATGCTTCCACATTTTGCATGCATGTCTATCAGGGAATTTGCATCCTTTATGCTTTTGATGGATGTGCATGCCATATACCCAAGCTCCCATTTTGGCAATGGCAGAGAGGATGCTGGGAAAGGTTGTGGAATACAGATTTACACCTACCAATTGAATTTGCTTGAAATTTTCTAAAGTCTTATCAAAAAATGCATTCGATTAATATCCTACAATCATCTTATTCCATGAGATGGCTTCTACTTTCAGGAATTATGTCAAATAGTTCATGTGCCTTGTCTATGCTTGCCCATTCTGCATACATTTTTACCAGGGTAGTTGCAACTATAACATCCGAGAAAAGATATCTAGAAGGTGTTGATCCACTCCAAGCTATCTAGAATGAATTTAAATTTTATATTGGATGGTAATTGGTGCAACATAGGTGTATATGTGTGTATATGTATCTATACATATACCCCAAGCTTTCAAGAATGAATTTACATCTTATATAAATTCTTGGTAATTGGTCCAACACATGTGTGTATGTGTTTATATATATATATATATACATATATATATCTATATAAATACACATATATGTATATATAAAGAGATAGTTTTCAGGATATATACATATATATAGAAGGTGTTGATGCACTCCAACCTATATAGAATGAATTTACATTCTTATATTGAGGCTAAATATCCTTCCTTTACTTTGATCAATCATTCACAAGAGGCTGTAATTTATTATAGCTGTGATTCATTTTTACAATTTAATAGAGGTTTTCCTTTAACTTAAAGATAGGGAATCACTACTATTATTACTAGTGTAGCACAAGCTATGGGGGTTTGGGATTTGGGGTATGAAATATGTTTACAAATATGTCTAACAATTGGTTAAAGTTGCTCAAATTTCTTGTCAAACATATTTTGCAAGATGATGTGCATGCACTCCAAGCTCTTTGAAATGTATATGCACCTTATGTGTTTGGAGTTATGAACCACATTAGTGAACACAATTGAAAACTCCAAGGAGCTTCAAATTTCATTCAAAGAAAATTAGTTACAATATGAGATCAATCAAGACAAAATTTGTGTATAAATATTTTTTATTGAATGTTGTACATAAGTATTTGTGAAGGCTATGATATTTGGAAGTGACACTTTTAACTACAATTTCGAAGAAGAATCCACAAAAAATTATGCTTTGATGCATGTCTAGACCCTCTTCCAAAGCTCCAATCTGAGTACAGGCAGGGACGATGTTGGTAAAGGCTGGGGATTTTGGGTTTACACTTTCCAGTTGCATTTTCTTAGAAGTTTCTAAGGCCTTTTCAACAAATCCATTTTGAACATATCTTGCAATGATGGCATTCCATTCAACCATAGTTCTTTGAGGTATTTTATGAAATGGTTCATGTGCCTTGTCTATGTTTCCACATTTTGCATGCATGTCTATCAGGGCACTTGCATCCTTTATGCTTTTGATGGATGTGCATGCCCTATTCCAAAGCTCTTATTTTGGCATAGGCAGAGACGACGTTGGGAAAGCTTCTGGAATAGGGCTTTACACTTGCCAATTAGATTTTCTTGAAAGTTTCTAAAGCCTTGTCAAAAAATGTATTCCATGAATATCTTGCAATCATCACATTCCATGAGATGGCATCTAATTTGAGGCATTATGTCAAACAATTCATGTGCCTTGTCTATGCTTTCCCATTTTTCATACATTTTTACCAGGGTAGTTCCAACTACAACATCTGAGAAAAGCTATCTACAAGGTGTTGATGCACTCCATGCTATCTAGAATGAATTTACATTTTATATTGGTTGGTACTTGATACAACATAGGTGTATATGTATGCATATATATCTATACATATACCCTAAGCTATCTAGAATGGATTTACATCTTATATCTACTTGATAATTGGTCCAACACAATTGTCTATGTATTTATATATATCTATATATATACACAATATGTATATATAAAGAGAGAGTTCATGGGAAATATACATATATATAGAAGGTGTTGATGCACTCCAAGCTATCTAGAATGAATTTACATTCTTATATTGGTTGGAAATTGGTGCAACATAGGTGTGTGTATGTGTATATCGGGGGTTTGGGATTTGGGGCATGACATATATGTGTACAAATTTATATCTAAGATTTGCTTACAGTTGCTCAAATTTCTTGTTAAACATATTTTATGGGATGATGTGCATGCACTCCAAGCTCTTTGACATGCATCTGCACCTTATGTGTTTAGAGCTATCAACCACTTTAGTGAATGCAATAGAAAACTCCACTTGGAGCTTCAAATTTCATTTGGAGAAAATTAGTTACAATATAAGATCAATCAAGAGAGAATTTGTTCATAAATTTTTCTTTATTGAATTTTGCACATAAGTATTTGTGAAGGATGTGGTATTTAGAAGTGGCACTTGCAACTACAATTTTTGAGAAGAATCCACTAACAATTATGCTTTGATGGATGTCCAAACCCTCTTCCAAAGCTCCAATTTGAGTATAGGAAGGGAGGATGCTGGTAAAGGCTAGGGAGTCTAGCTTTACAGTTGCAAGTTGCATTTTCTTAGAATTTTCTAAGGACTTTTCAACAAATCCAGCTTGAACATATTCTACAATGATGAAGTTCCATGATACCAAATTTCTTTGAGGAATTTTTCTAAATGGTTCATGTGCCTTGTCTATAATTCCACATTTTTCAAGTATCTCTATCAGGGCACTTTCATCCTTTATGCTTTTTATGGATATGCATGCCTTATTCAAAAGCTCTCATTTTGGCACAGGCAGAGAGGATGTTGGGAAAGGTTGTGAAATACTTCTTTACACCTGCCATTTGAATTTGTTTGAAACTTTCTAAAGCCTAATAAATGAATGTATTCCATGAATATCCTACAATCGTCACATTCCATGAAATGAAAGCTACTTTGAGGAATTATGTCAAACAGTTGACGTGCCTTGTCTATTCTTACCCATTCTGCATACATTTTACCAAGGTAGTTGCAACTACAACATCTAAGAAAAGCTATCTAGAATGGATTTACATTTTATATTGGCTAGTAATTGGTGCAACATAGGTGTATATGTGTGCATATATATCTATACATATACCCCAAGCTGTCTAGAATAAATTTACATCTCATGTTTGCTTGGTAATTGGTCCAACATAAGTATCTATGTGTTTATATATATCTATATATATACACATATATGTATATATAAAGAAAGATTTTGTGGGATATATACTTATCTATAGAAGGTGTTGATGCACTCCAAGCTACCTAGAATGAATTTACATTCTAGTATTGAGGCTAGCATTCCTTTACTTTTATCAATAATTCATAAGAGGTTGTGATTTATTATAGCTAAGATTCATTTTTATAATTTAATAGAGCTCTTCCTTTAATTTACATATAGGGAATCACTGACATCATTACTAGTGTAGCACCTGATATGGGGGTTTGGGATTTGGGGCATGACATATATGTGTACAAATATATCTAAGAATTTCTTAAATTTGCTCAAATTTCTCATCAAACATATTTTATGGGATGATGCGTATGCACTCCAAGCTCTCTGAAATATATTTGCACCTTATGTGTTTGGAGTTATGAACCACTTTGGTGAACACCATTGAAAACTCCAAGAAGATTCAAATTTCATTCAGAGAAAATTAGTTACAATATGAGATCAATCAAGAGATAATTTGTGTATAAATTTTTCTATATTGAATTTTTTTCATAAGTATTTGTGAAGGCTATGGTATTCAAAAGTGGCACTTGCAACTACAATTTCTGAAAAAAATCCACTAACAATTATGCTTTGATGGATGTCTAGACCCTCTTCCAAAGCTCCAATTTGAGTACAGGCAAGGAGGATGCTGGTAAAGGTTGGGGAGTCTGGCTTTACACTTGCCAGTTACATTCACTTAGAAGTTTCTAAGGCCTTTTCAACAAATCCATTTTGAACATATTCTATAATGATGGCATTCCATGATACCACATTTCTTTGAGGCATTTTTCCAAATGGTTCATGTGCTTTGTCTATGCTTCCATATTTTGCATGCATGTCTATCAAGGCACTTGCATCCTTTATGATTTTGATGGATGTGCATGCCCTATTCCAAATCTCTCATTTTGGCACTGGTAGAGAGGATGTTGGGAAAGCTTGTGGAATACAGCTTTACACATACCAAAAGAATTTGCTTGAACATTTCTAAATCCTTACTAGTGAATGTATTCCATGAATATCTTGCAATCATCACATTAGATGAGATGAAATTTACTTTGAGGCATTATGTCAAACAATTCACATGTCTTGTCTATTCTTTCCCATTATGCATACATTTTTACCAGGGTAGTTGTAACTACAACATCCAAGAAAATCTATCTAGAAAGTGTTGATGCACTCCAAGCTATCTAGGATGAATTTTCATTTTATATTGGTTGGTAATTGGTGCAACACAGGTGTATATGTGTCAATATATATCTATACATATATCCCAAGCTATCTAGAATGAATTTACATCTTATATTCACCTAGTAATTGGTCCAACATAGGTGTGCATGTGTGTGTGTGTATATATATATACACATATATGTATATATAAAGAGAGTTTGTGGGATATATACATATATATAGAAGGTGTTGATGCACTTTAAGCTATCTAGAATGATTTTGCATTCTTATGTTGGTTGGAAATTGGTGCAACATAGGTGTGTGTGTATATATATTGAGGGTTTGGGATTTGGGGCATGACATATATGTGTACAAATATATCTAATAATTTCTTAAAGTTACTAAAATTTCCTCTCAAACATATTTTATGGGATGATGTGCATGCATTTGAAGCTCACTCTAAAATGTATTTGCACCTTACGTGTTTGGAGTTATGAACCACTTTAGTGAATTCCATAGAAAACTCCAAGGAGCTTCAAATTTCATTTGGAGAAAATTATTTACAATATGAGATCAATCAAGAGAGAATTTGTGCATAAATTTTTCTTTATTGAATTTTGTAAATAAGTAATTGTGAAGGTTGTGGTATTTAGAAGTGCAACTTGCAACTACAATTTTCTTAGAAAAATCTACTAAGAATTATGCTTTGATGGATGTCCAGACCCTCTTCCAAAGCTCCAATTTGAGTATAGGCAGGGGGGATGTTGGTAAAGGCTAGGGAGTCTAGCTTTAGACTTGCAAACTACATTTTCTTAGATGTTTCTAAGGAATTTTCAACAAATTCATTTTGACCATATTCTGCAATGATGGCATTCCATGATACCATATTTCTTTGGGGCATTTTTCCAAATAGTTCATGTGCCTTGTCTATGCTTCCACATTTTGCATGCATGTCTATCAGGGCACTTGCATCCTTTATGATTTTGATGGATGTGCATGGCTTGTTCCAAAGCTCTCATTTTGGCATAGGCAGAGAGGATGTTGGGAAAGGTTGTGGACTACTGCTTTACACCTACCAATTGAATTTTCTTGAAATTTTATAAAGACTTATCAATGAATGTACTCCATGAATATACTACAATCATCACATTCCATGAGATGGCATCTACTTTTAGGCATTAAATGTCAAATACTTTATGTGCCTTGTCTATGCTTGCCCATTCTGCATACATTTTTACCTGGGTAGTTGCAACTACAACATCTGAGAAAGGCTATCTAGAAGGTGTTGATGCACTCGAAGCTATCTAGAATGAATTTATATTTCATATTGGCTAGTAATTGGTACGAAAAAGGTGTATATGTGTGCATATATATCTATACATATACCCCAAGTTGTTTAGAATGAATTTACATCTTATATTTTCCTAGTAATTGGTCCAATATAGGTGTGTATGTATTTATATATATCTATATATATACACATATATGTATATATAGAGATAGTTTGTGGGATATATACATATATATAGAAGGTGCATTGATGCACTCCAAGCTATCTAGAATGAATTCACATTCTTATATTGGGTGGAAATTGGTGGAACACAGGTGTGTGTGTGTATATATCAGGGGTTTGGGATTTGGGGCATGACATATATGTGTACAAATATATCTAAGAATTTCTTAAAGTTGCTCAAATTTCTTGTCAAACATATTTAATGGGATGATGTACATGCACTCAAAGCTCTCTGAAATGTATTTGCACCTTACGTGTTTGGAGTTATGAACCACTTTAGTGAATGCCATTGAAAACTCTAAGGAGCTTCAAATATCATTCGGAGAAATTTAGTTAGAATACGAGATCAATCAAGCAAGAATTTGTGCATAAGTTTTTATTTATTGAATTTTGTACATAAGTATTTTATTTATTGTATATATGTGTATATATATGTATGTATGTGTATATATGTATGTGTGTGTGTATATATATATGTGTATGTGTATATATGTATATGTATATACATTTATATGTATATATATATGTGTGTGTGTGTGTGTGTGTGTGTGTGTGTGTTTGTATATGTATATGTTTATATATGTATATATGTATATGAATGTGTATATGTATATATGACACTTATAATTGTAAAGATACTGCATCTCACTGTGTGCACAAGGTATGCCTACATCTTATTTATTTGATCGATTATATTGTAGGTGCATTACATATTATTTGTTATAAATTATAGAACTGTTTGTGTTTCCTAATTTAGATATTTTCTAACAATAACACATGTTCATCACACTAAGCTTCACATTTTCCTTTGATTTTTGCAGAACATACTCAAGACAAATTAATTTAGTGATAAGAAGAATACTATGATGGACATAATGATAATGATCATATCATCATAGAAGCAACCTACAACCAATGATTGCCAATATGGATTGTTTATATTTGTTAAATGCTTCGCACTTCCATTTGATAGAAATGTTGTTCTTCATTTATAACATTGACTATGGTTGTTCTCGATTATCATGGAATATTTTTGGGATTTCAAATAACTTCAAAATATTCTCCTATGCATAGTTGTATTGAAAAAATCAATTGAAATTTATCTTCCCTCAATGGCTATTGTTTGCGTTAATTTTATCTATTGGCTATTAATAAACTACTCCCAAATTCTTTAAATTTCCCTTTTATGTACTTATGTATTCTTTCAAAGCATAATTTTCTTGCCTACATATTATTCTATATGGTCACGATAGCAATCGTGCATTCCTCTTCAACTTTTATATTCTCTCCCTGATTATTCTTAGCATCCCCCTCTCTAATTCCTTCTATGCATGTATAGATCCCTACCATTTGGACTTTTTTGCCTATTGGCTCATCGTTGCATGTCACTACATGCAATTGCTAGTAATATTATGTATATAATTAGTAGTAGTAAAACCCTAGATATGGAACTAATTTCCTATAGATGTACATACAAAATATAATTATGCAAAAAAAAAAATTTAAAAAATATAGTTTAGAAATTAGAATCAATCTCATTCATTCAAATGATGTTCTACATAATTATTGACCACCACTTTGCTATTGATATCCATTCCACATATATATATTAGAATGGATGTCTCGTACAATATGTTTAATAAGAAATTCAAGCCACTTTAAACAATTTGACACATAATATCACTCATTTATACATAAGATATTTTATATATATTAACTAGCAATCACACCTTCATGTGCAATGGGTAGAACGAAGATTTGTGAAGATTAATAATTTAATGTTTGGTATTTTATTTGAAAGATAGAAATTGTGAAATGTGAATTGTAAAATTATTTAAATAGTTGAAGTTATGCATTTATATGATATTGTCATTTCATTTTAATTAACAAAATAATATTTGGAATTACAAGTCAATTTCAATTATTACAAGTGTAAACTGCCAAATGAACATAAAATTCAATTCACAATTCAATATTTATTGTATAATGCATAAGCTTTGTAGAGAAGAATGTATTAAGTTTAACATATGAAGATGATCTAATCTCTACTATTTACTTTGTGAAAATAGTTCTAGCAACCATTGCATTTACAGCTTCGGCAACTTAGCTACTATACATTCAATACTAAATAATATCGTTAGGTGTCACAAAAATAGCCTGAAGAACAAGGAAAACAAAATAAACAAAAAATTTAAATTGCCGAATGAACATAAAATTCATTTCACAATTAAAATTTTTCCATGTGAAGAAATAAATAAGGATCTAACAATAGGTATTGCAATAGTATTATATATTGAAATAGCCATGGATAAAACTAAAGAACCAATGCATTCATTTACTATACAATAAAAGAAGAACATAACTATATTAGAACAAAATAAAAGTCAACAAAAGTGATCTAGTTGTGCACAGACTCCCATAAATTTTTTTACTAAAAACATGGCAAGTGAGTTACCTTGAGAATTTGCAAAAATTGTGTCATGCTATGAAAGATGTTGATGAGAAAAGTGGGCATGGTACACATTTATCTTCTAATATAAATTCTAATCAAGATATTTATTTCTCAGTTCCTTTTGGAGTTTCAAGTAAATCAACATTTGCAAATGAAAATACATAAACAAAGTGTACAAAGTTGTGCGTATTTCATATCATATAGAGAGTAGGGAAAAAGAGTCCTCTTTCTCACCACATAAATGGGGATGATATTCATATTGACAGTATAAAAAGAAAATGATAAGTAAACTATGATGCCAAAGCAACACAAAGGTCTCTTAACTATAAAATAAACCTAAAGACATCATCCAATGTTATATGCAGTATTAATTGCATGGAGATGTAGCTTTCATTAAAAGATTTGATGCATCAAAAATTAGTTCCATTCAATCCAAAATTGGATCCTTACCAAAAACTTGAGATGTCTTCAGTTTCTTCAAAAATAAAGGCATTAAAATTTATAGTTAATGTTGGAAACATGGAAAAATCTCAAACTACAAAGTGAAATTATTTTAGGAACCTCCCAAAGACATAGTACAAACAAAGAAATTGTAAGTTCTTGTTTTAATTTCTATCAAACTAAAGCATGTAGTGACATGATGCTAGAAAAGCTTGCTAAGTTTGAATTTGGAATTACGTTTGTTTAAAAATCACCTGGGTCTCTTCATATGAGTGATTATTTTTGTTAGTTGATATTCTTTGTTCTATTAAAGAAATTGAAAAATTATAAGAATATTGTTTTTAATCGAGCTCTTTAGCTCTCATTGTTGGCTACGTTTAGACTGAAATTGTGTTAACAATAAGTTGCTTTGAATCACAATCATATCTATGCTTGTATCCTATAGAGAAGGATGCAACAATAACTTTTGTAGAACTTGGATTAAATCCAATTGTTTTCTATTCATGAATGAATCACTTTGGAAGTGTTCTACGTACAACATTTAAGGCTGAAGTCATTGCATTCTTCAAATAACCCTCTATTGATTTTTTTGAAAATCATAAATTGGCCTAAGTAATTTTATTGACTAGTGGCCAATGGCCCTATTTCTTCCATAAAATATAGGTAGGCTACTGATCAATCATTATTTGGCTACAATCCAAGTGTTAAGTCCACCTCCATTCTCTCAATTGAGATCACATAAACCTAACCAAGCAATTTTTACCATTATAAATTGAAATTTAGCAAACTATAGCTATGTTCCTTAAGACCAGTTGAATTTAGTACCAACTTAATTTTATATATCTTGGTTATTTTTTATTTTTAATATCATAATGTAGTCATTAAAAGGAAAATAATAATCAAAGTAGATGGATTTCTAGAAGTTAATACCCAAACCATGCAAAACATAAGCACTACAGACTCCATATGGAGTGTTCATGCCAAGCTGGGGAATAAATAGTATTGTCTTCTCCTTCAACTACTAAACATCAAAAATTGTTGAATGATAAGTTAAATTTGATAGTTGAATGAACATGTTTGTGATTTTCTATGAATTACACTCAAAAGTATTTTCAAATTTAGAAAATTATATTCCACATGAGGTAAAAATTTAGAAAAGCAATCAAATTTGATTAAGGATTATAGACATGATATATGCTAATTTATATAGTTCATATATATTACTTAATTTTTCACATACATAGAGTGCTTTGGATATAGAAAAGAATGTACTATCAACCTAAAGCATACAGTGGCAGGATGGTATAAAAGCTTGCTATGTTTGAATTTGCAATTACATTTGTTTAGAAGTCACTTGGGTCTCTCTGTACCAGTGATTATATTTCAAGTCAGTATGAGTCATTAGTCACATATAATGCAATAGCCAATATCATTATAGCATTTTTTCAAACAATATGTGTGTTTTTGCATTGAGGAACATACATCAAAGTGGGTTTCATACCGTCTTTGGGTCTTTTATGATGACTCCTTGTTTATCACTACATTTCAATAAAATAAAATTGATTAACATGGAATCCATAGATGCTTATGCTTTTAGCAGTCCTATAGCTAGGGAAGCTATACCCTATTTTTTTGAGGGGGATTATTAGTAGGGGAAGCTATACCCTATGTAGGAAATTTGGTGTTTTTAGTCCTTATAAGAAAAGGGATTTCATATTTTCTTATTTTTTGGGTTTAGTGCCTTGTTTTAAGCCAGGGTTGAGTGTTTAGCTGTACATTTAATTAGTTTTTATCTAGGGAATTTTGGTAGTATTTCTATAGAGCAACAAGTCACAGAGTTGGAATCTTCCATAGATGAGCAATCTAATGTTGTATGTTCTTTATAATTCCCTTGTGGGGTTTAATCATTTGTTGTATGAAATTTTATATCTCTCTTTTTAATGGCTTGATGGATTTTAATGATTAGACCCATTGAACATGTTTCTTACTTTCTTTTTAATATGGATGGTAGGCTTTCTTTTTAGGACCTTTGGCCTTAAAATCTTCAAAGTGTTGAGTGGCACCTACAGTTTTCAATTAAGAAAAAGTCATGTGAAGTTTTCTAATAGTAATTTTCATGAACGATAACCTAGATCAATGAAGCCAAAGTAGCAAAATAACTATTTCCTATTCTAAGTAGGAATTTTTTTTGAAGGAAATTGTAGCTGGCTGATGAATCTAAAATATGCCACCCAAGCAAATATCAATAAAGCATCCAATTTAGCATGCATTGGTAGGATGCAATACAAAATTTTGCTAAATTTGTGCTTTTTTCCACCTGTTTTCTTGGAAAAGGAAAGGTAAAGGGGTATTCCCTCCTCTCTCTCTTTGACTTCTTCATTTATGGTGGGCTTTGCAAAGTTTTGAGCAAACATAGTTGGTAGCTGTAAAGCCAAGTTCCCCAACCTTTGCATGCATTCTCCCTGTGGCGCCACTTTGGAATGCAATACTTTGATTGCAGGATATTCACAAAATGGATTGTTGAAAAGTCTTTAAAAACTTTCAAGCTAATGTAACTCACAAGTGTAAAACCAATTTTTGCGGCCCTTATCAGCATCTTAGTGGTCTATGTCAAAATGGGAGCTTTTTGAGCAAGGGATAGGATTATTGTTTGTTCAAATGCCACATGCAAACACCATGCCATGGATTTATTTTATACAAATTGACAAGAGGGCAAGCGACTTACTACAAGATCCAACACAAATTCTATCTTTTTGTCAACAATGCAGATAGGAAAAATGTACAAAGTTTGTTGGTGCAATATTATGAAGATTGACCTGGGCAGAGATAACAAAAGAATTAATTTGGAGTTTAAAAAACTATAAAAAAAATGAGGCGGTCATGTAGAGGCTTAGAGAAATTGATCTAGGTGTGTACAGGATGAAACCAGGGCAAATGACTTACCTCGAGATTCAGCTGAAATGCTCTCAATGCTTTCTTTGTATCAACAATTGAAATGCATCAAGGTAGATATTTTTGACACCAACTCCTATCCACAGCAAATGCATCAAGAAGGCAAAAGGCGACGAACGCGAGTAAATGCAACGCAGAGGGTACACCAATTTCCATCCATAGTAAATGCACAAATGAACAATCAAGATCTCTTTGATGGCCTTGCATCCTTTCTCCTACAATTTTAACCGTTAATAGAGAAAATGCATCCAAAAAACTTCATTGAAGAAACGCCTTCAGTGTAAAAAGTACACGAGCCCATTAAATTGTGCTATGGAGTACTCTTACACCTTTAAATTCCATATATTTGTATAGATACTCTAGACTAGTTACAGTACATATTTAAAATCAATAAGCTTATAATTATTAAATAATTTGACCGGTATAACTAAACACCTTGATCTTTCCTCGTTTGATTGGTGTGAAAGGTGTGTTGGTGCACTCCTACTCGGTCTTCACAACGTAAAAGGTACGTTAGGAAAGACTACCACTACGACTAACTAGTCCTTCCCATCGTGAAAGACTCTAAATTCCTTCTTTGACCAAGTAATCACGTGCTATAAATTAGTGCGTTCTTGAAAACCAAAGGAAATAAAGATCTCTAATATGGATGTTCCACCGCTTTCTTGGTCCTCGGAGCTCCTTGCTGCTGGTTCACACATATTATTCTTGTTTCTATGGAGAAGGGAGAGCAAGAGAAGGGTTCCTCTTCCCCCAGGACCTCCTGCTTGGCCTATTGTAGGGAACCTCTTTCAAATAGGGAAAAATCCGCACGAGTCTTTGTGTGACCTCTCTCTGCAATACGGTCCACTTATGGCTCTCCGTGTGGGAATGAAAACAGCAGTTGTGGCCTCATCCCCTGCCATGGCCAGGGAGCTCCTTAGAACCCACGACCACATCTTCGCGGGGCAACTGATGATAGAAGCATTCAGATCCTTCTCCCATCACAAGTCCTCGCTAGTTTGGGCCGAATACGGACCATACTGGCGTAATCTCCGACGCATTTTGACTGTTGAGCTTTTCAGTCAAAAAAGACTGGATGCTCTGCAACATCTTAGAAGAGATCAAGTATTTCGCACGATTCGACTCATATTCGAGGACAAGGGAAAGGTTGTGGATATCGGGCGGATGGTGTTCTGCACGTCTCTGAATTTGTTAGGCAGCATAATCTTCAGCGCAAGTATCTTCGATCCGCACAATCCAGCTTCTGGTGAGGTGAAATATACCATCTGGAAATTAATGGAGCTCATCGCAAAGCCCAATGTGGCCGACTTCTCTCCGTTTCTCCGGTTCCTCGACCCCCAGGGCGTGTCCCGTGAGATGGCCAGGAATTTCAAGGTTCTGTATGACTTGTCTGATACGTTCATACAGAAAAGGCTTGCCAACACCAGCCAAAGCGTTGAGCGAAACGACTCCGAAAAGGATTTTCTCGATGTTCTGCTGGATTCAAGAAGTGAAAGTTTCACTCTCGTTGATATTCGAGCCTTGATAGTTGTGAGTATTACTGAAAAGATATTATTTTATTTTGAAAAGGGTCTATAAATATCTGGTATTTTCCAGATTTCTAATCGTGCTCTCTGGTTTCAGAAATTCCTTGCTGCGGGTACTGAAACGACTACGACCACAATCGAATGGGTCATAGCAGAATTCATTCGCAATCCGCAGAAATTAAACCGAGTTCGGCAAGAATTGGATGAAGTAATTGGTTGCAACAGAAGAGTGGAATAATGTGATGTTGACCGTCTGCCTTATCTCGATGCAGCCGTGAAAGAAGTATTCCGATCGCACCCGACGGCTCCCGTGCTGCTCCGCCACAAAGCCGAAAGCTCCTGCGAGATCGGGGGATTTGTGATACCCAAAGACAGCCAGGTAATGGTGAATGTGTGGGCCATTGGGAGGGACCCTACAATTTGGAAGAGGCCCTCACAATTCATACCCGAGAGATTTCTAGAGGGCGAGAATAGGAAGATAGATTACAAGGGATAAAACTTAGAGCTAATTCCATTCGGAGCGGGCAGAAGAATTTGTCTGGCGGTTCAAATGGCAAGCCGTACGATCCATTTGGTCTTGGCTTCTTTACTGCATTCATTTGAGTGGAAACTTCCGGATGGGATGAGGTGTGAACTGCTGGACGTGACGGGCATGACGGATGTATTTCTATGAGTTAAGAGATACTATTAACAACTAGCAATCGCACCTTGGTGTGCAATGGGTACGCCGAAGAGTTTCCTTTCAAAAGAAGATTTAAATTGGCCGAAAAAACTCGTCATCAAAGGAGAAAATAGTTTTATGCTGGTGTTGTTACAAGTCAAGTAATCTAAAGCAGGCTATTAGCTGTCTTGTTTGAACTGATGCTACCGTACAAAAGGTATTTCGATTGTTTGAACCAAAATTTCAGATAAAATGGAGCCTCGATGCATTTGATTCATTCTAAGAAGCATGAAAAATAATAATTCCTTTACAAACAAACCAAAAGCTGTACATTCATCATTCCCTATGGAGTAAAAATTAGACGAGGATACAAACATTCATCTTTCCAGAGCAGGGAATGCACAAAAAAGAAGATGAATACTCAGTGTTGAAAATCAGAGAGATTCAATGGAGATTATTATGTAGACAATGGTGAGAATCGGATGATAACAACATTACTGTAAATGATAGAAACTGCCGCTACAAAAAGCTCTGAAAAAATGCATGAATCATGGGATTCCTGAATCAACCTACTACCAATAAAAGGATAAATCAAATAAAAATAAAATCAGAAACTGGCTTTATACTAATGGTCTTTACATATGCCACTGAAACAAGCAAAGATAAAAGTAAGATAACAATGAGCATCTCATAGCAACAAGGATTTGGCCTTGCGAATTTTAAAAACTTGCAGATACAAAACTTTACAACCCTATAAGTTAATAGAAATTTCCAGATCAAATTTACTATAAACAAATTCCTAACATAAAAAAGTCTGAAATAAGCAACACAAAACAAAGATAGCAATGGGTTATTTCATACAATCAAAAATTTTCCCTGACCAACTTTAACATCTGCAAAATGAAACTTTACAAGCCTTTTTGGTGTCGATTTTGAGAGGAGATGGAGCATCTTTTAGATTGCAGCAATGTAAAATACCAAAACTGAATAATTTTTTGTGCTATTAACCTTTCAGACGCATCGAGGCACAAAAACTTCCAATTTTCCAGAAAAGAAATAATTTGTTGCCAGTCGTAAACATTTCAAACTCAGAAAAACAGACAAAAGCTAAGAAGTTGGTGTATGTAAGAGGCAACGATTAAGAACAGAAGGAGGAACCCCCTAGAAAACCTCAAATTTACCGAAGAAAAAAAGCATTTGTATGTCTCAGACATTTTAAACACCCAATATGAGCAAACGATATTCAACAGTGAAAAAACCCATCAAAATACACCATTGTAGGAAAAGAGAGTACTCAAAAAACAGTCGTTTTCTTAACACAACTCCTTAAAAGATCACAGTCGAGAATAAGAAACACTCTGTTTGGGTCATCTGTAGCTTTATTTCTCATTCCAAACAATCTAAACAAGAAAGAACAACAGATCCCATATTCCAAACGAAAAATGGCAAAACTACACTGAAAAGAAAAATCCAAAGCACAAGACGAAGATCGCAGAAGTAGATTTAGCATTAGCAGTGCCGGCCGTCGAAAATGATCGCTCCGACATATGTAGATCCACGAGGGTTTTTTTTCTTCTGATAAACATTCCATACCACACTCGATAAAATATCCAATGACGTGATCGCTACTCGAAGCCATGGCAGTTTTACGGCAAAGGCTTTGCAGGTGACAATTTGCACCGGCGGGCATGGATGGGCATCCGATGGCCTGCCATGCCTGACATACCTGCCGTAGCACAGCTCCTCTGCCTTCCTCGTGCAGACTTGTCCGTTAATGGCGGATGCGTGGTTTTCATGAATTAGCTGACACCCATTTTTTTAATCTCTGATTCACTTGGGGTTTCGGGAGTTCCGTTGGTTTTAAGGAAGTCGTAAGAACCGCAGTTTACCCCGTTGTCTTTTTTGGTTATTTATTTATGTTAAATAAATTTGAAAAAAGGTGATGACAGACAAATTTAGAAAATATATTTAGGGGGTTTAGATTTAGAAAGATTTTTTTAGGGATAGTTTGAGTTTTACTTCAATATTATTGAATTTGAATGGTTAATTATTTTTTTATATTTTAATTATATTAAAAAGGGATAATGATTGTACTTTTTGACTTTGGATTGAATATTGCTTAAAGATAACTACTAATTATTTTTATGATTGATTTAGAATAAGTGAGTGGATAAATAAATTTTATTTTATTAAAACAACTCTATTAAAATATGATGTTTTCATTTTATTTTTAAAAAAAAATTAGGGAGAACAATACTATTAAAATGTTTAAAAAAAAATTAAATTAACAGTTCTAACATTTTTTCTTTAAAAATAGTAAAGGTAATATTTTTTTAATGAGAATTCAACACATTTCAAGTGCTCAAAGTTTAACAATTCAATATTACACCACATGTCTTAAAGTAACAATTTTATATTTAGGTTCAACTAATTTGTAACAACTTCCTATAACACAAAACATAATCATTTGATCCAAAGTTTAGAGGAGAACTTGGTGCACAACCCAATTAAAGATATCTAATTAGATTATATGCATTGACATTTTGATTAATTATAGATTTTGAATTATGTAGTGCAATTTTTATAAGAAAACCAAAGAAGACATTTGACAACTAAATTAAAACTATAATGGGAAAGTTGGTTGTATTATGCTAGTTTTGTACCATTATATGTGAGAACATATATACATTGACAAAGCGTTATTACTCCTTGGAATATCTAGTATATATAACTACATAGAATAGTAATGTGCATTATTATACAGGAAGAAAGGAAGATGAACCATCGATTGGGACCAAATCATGTCATATCATGTTTCACAACTATCAAAACCACTAACAATAATTACAGACTAGTCAAGCATTGTAGTATGACAAATCAAATTGAAACTTACAATTTGGAACATGGGTGCAAACTATAACATCAAACTTATCGAAATTGTTAGCGATATCAAGCAACACCAAAGATTTGTCGAGGTTAAGGTTCAATTAGGGTTAAAGTTCAATTAGGGTCAACCTATCCTTAACCTAATTGAACTTTAACCCTAATTGAACCTGAACCTTGACAAAATTATAATTTAAAAATATTGAAATTTAATATAAAAATATTGAAATTTAATTAAAAATATTGAAATTTAATTAAAAATATTATTTATTTTTTATTTTAATTTATTTAGTTTTAATCTATTTCAAATATTTAATAAAATTGAATATATTTAAATTCTCTTTATAAATTAGAATATTTTTTTATACATTGTTTTTTACAAAATTAAAATTAAAATATTTAAAATATCAAATGGCAAACATAATATAGTTATCTTAAATACATCAATCTAAAAGGATATCAATATTAAATTATTATATTTATTCACGTGTTTACATTATTTAAATAAAATAATTTAAAAATATTGAAATTTAATTAAAAAAATTACTTTTTATTTGTTTTAATTTATTTAATTTTAATCTATTTCAAATATTTAATAAAATTGAATATATTTATATTCTTTTTATAAAGTAGAATTTTTTTATACATTTTATTTTACAAAATCAAAATTAAAATATTTAAAATATCAAAAGACAAACATAATATACTTATATTAAATACATCCATCTAAAAATATATCAATACTAAATTATTATATTTATTCAAGTGTTTATATTATTAGTATTATTGCAATAAGTAATAAATAAAAAATATATATTCAAATATATATTTTTAAAATATTAATACAATTAAAATATAACTAATAATATTTATTAATTATTATTATTATTTATTATTATTATTATTATTTTATAAATTTAATAATATTTTATAAATTCTTTATTTTTAAGTTACTATAAATTATAACTAAAATTAGATATTTTTGGATGCAATATCAATTTTTCTTTTACAATTTATAAATTAGTTTTTAATTGAATTGTGTAATTTCAAAGGGTTGATGATGAATAGAATGTTATGAGAGAAAACATTGATATTCATGAACTGTAAAATAAAAATCAATAAATACTTTAAATTATTCTAATTATCAAATTTTCACCTTTATATATTTTTCAATCTAGATTTTTAAATAAATGTTCTTTGCATAATGTAACTTTTGTATGTTAACTATTTGTTAATATAATTATAGTTTTATAGTATGAATCTAAGTTTAAAACCTATCAATTTTATCTCTTTGGGTCAACCTAAAAGTATGATGCAAAATGGCTATTGTCTAACTCATCTGAGGAGATTAAAGACATATTTTAAAGTTAGATGAAAAGGATTGACAAAATTTGTCATTATATTTCTAAACTCATACATGAGTTTAATGTAAAAGATGATAAAAGGTTAAAAATGTTCTGAATGTAGTTATAATTACGCTGAAAGGCATTATACAGTGAAAGCATTCAAGGAATATTCTCCATAAAGTTTTTGAAGCTACATTTAAATTGACATCCTTTTGACTGTCCTGAGTGATGGTGGTTATAATTCTTGGGTGGTTATTTTCTTTGGTTGTAAAATCAGCAGTTGGTATTCTAAAATACACAATGCGAACTCAACTTCTTATTTTCTTGTGAGAAAAATATGGTGAAAGCATTCAAGGAATCTTCTCTGTAAAGTTTTTGAAGCTACATTTAAATTGACATCCTTTTGACTGTCGTGAGTGATGGTGGTTATAATTCTTGGGTGGTTATTTTCTTTGGTTGTAAAATCAGCAGTTGATATTCTAAAATACACAATGTGAACTGTTTTTATTTCTTGATTGAACATTAATAGTTCCGCAGCTTCTTGTTTTCTTGTGAGAAAAATATTTCTTTGCTTTTTTTTATTCGTACAATCAACAAGATCCTGTTAAATATAGAATAACTATTAAAGTACAAAAAATTTCTGAGTAGCTAAAGCATCTAGGAGTGTATGTGTATAGGCGAAGTAGTTTTCTCTTCGTGGATGAAACTCATGGCTGACTCTAATCTAGCAACTCAATTAGGTCTCTCTTCGACAGTGGTGAAGAGAGTTATAAAGCAAATAATTTGATTCAGCAGCAATGTTTCAGTTTAGCCATTCCTGTGCTTGCAGGATTACAAAAGAGGCAACCAGATCTAGAAGGGTTGTTGTATCCACTATTAAGGTACTAAAAGCGAATGATAAAGAGACCTGCGAAGAATTCTCAAATAAAGTAAGAAAATCATTGCACAAAATCAGAAAAGTCTTTTGTGATTAAGGATTTTTTCTAGGAGGTTATCTTTTAAGTTAGATTTAAACAAAATTTTGTAGAAATTAATATGTTGTTTTATTAAGTCAGAAATTTTGTAGAAACTAATATGTTGATTTATTAGGCTAGCTGGGTCTGCCGTTACTGCTTAGCTGACAATTTTATATATCAGAATTCGTTGGATGCCAGAAAATCAGACGAGTTGTTGTTAGGTTTTCCATTTTCACGTAACTGTTTTAGTAGGATTTCTTTGGTTTCTTTCGGTTTTTCTTTTAGGCTTTCTTTATTTGAAAAAGTTATGATTCATATTCTTGGGAGCTCACAGAGGAGGGGGCTCAGGCGGATCATTCTCTGGTGGAGGGTTGGCATTCAGTTCAATGGGCTTAGGTGAAGCGTTCTTTGGCAGAAATTTAGCATTCAGTTTAGCGAGCTCGGGCAGGGCTTTCTCAATCTTCATAAAATTTTCTGAAGGAAAAATATTTTTTAATGGGAGGAAGGAGAAATACACTCTCATTTGTAGTGAACGATTATGTGGCTTTTGAATTTGTATAGCAAGGAGGGCAGACTGATATTGTTAATGTAGATTTTGCGCAGGTAAGACGATTATAGAATTATAGGTTCTTGTTTTCATGAGTTTGTTGTTAATACAAAACCTTATTTTGTATGTGGGTGGTTTTGAGTGGAATTACTTGACACGCAATCATGGAGCAGTGTGGAACATAAGCAAACCCCCAACTAGAGTTCTTCAGTTCAGATTTTAGTAACTTCAAGATATGATGGATATACTCTGTGGGCGAAAAAATTTGTGCTTCCACCACACTGGAAAGCAGGTGTACAATAGTTATATGACATTGGGCTTTAGATCAACCAAACTGCTCTGGACAGTTGTACTAATTCATGTGATCTGAATCCATTGCTTCAAAACTAGACACCAGCAAAACTGAAGAATCAAAGCATCATCACCGGGGCAAGATTTGAGGGTTTTTTTTGAAGGGTGAAATTGATAATTTAGGTTAATGTTTGTAGATGGATTTATTCTTAGAATCTCTCATTGTGATTGGAATTTGGGGGTTTTTCTAGCTTTTGAAGGGGAAATGGGGCAGAATCATAAGGAGGCCAGTACGTCTGAATTCCATGTTGATGGCAGTCCTGTGGATAGAAAAATCATTGAACGCCTCTTAGAAATATATGTATATAGGTGGTGCTAAATTAGTTAATCTCACCATCACCCTTTCCCTCATTTAATCTTTGCATTCTCTAGCATTGCCGCGTTGTAGTGGGTTTGATAGTCTGCCTGAAACCATTAGCAACCTGGTTGCTTTAGAAAAGTTGAGTTTTAATTTTTGTAAGAGTTTGTTGAGTTTTGTAGATAGTTTTGGGAATTTATCTTCTTTAAATGAATTGGATTTAAGTAACTATTTTAGTTTGGTGAGCCTTCAGATACTTTTGTGAGTTTATAGTCTGGACATTATTTTAACAAATAATGTATAACTTTTGTGAGTTTATAATCTGTAAAATAATGTATAAAACTATACCATTAAAATAATCTGCACATTATTTTAACAAATAATGTATAAAACTATTTCATTAAAAAATTATGAAAATTCTGGAAAGAACCCCAAACAAGCCTACAGCAGACGCCATCTTCAGAATCAGAGGGCTCGGGTGGGCTTATCTGAACGTGGCAGACACATGTACATACGTTTGTTTGATATTATCCCCTACGCCCGCATTCGACGGCGAAGAGTAGCCCTCGCCAGCCAAGATTGTTCCTCACCATACGATGCTTTTTAAATAAATTATATAAATGACTTTTCTATTCCAATTTGATATTAAAAAAATAGTAATTCACACCTACTTTACCAACACTTCCATTCATTACTCATTTCATAAATCAGCCACATGTCCTGGTGCTTCTTTTTTCTTTTATTTTAATTATTTCCAGTTTTGGAAGGTTTTAGTTGTCAAATATGGTATATATTTATCATGAGACTCAGTACCTTAGCAATAATATTTGATGGTTACATGATTTGAGTTTCAAATTTACAATCAATTTTAAGTATTTTACATAATATGAGTATAAATGGTTAACTTCCTTTTTATTTTCATGTAATAAATTTAATTTAAATTTTCTAAATATAATATATAATTTGAGTTCTACGAAATTAATAGCTTTCAATAATAAGTGCATGGGTATGGTATATTAAAATATAAAAAATATTAAATAACTTAAACAAAATGTATTCCTTTGATTTAAAAAGCAACCAATCATGTGATGCCACATCAGCGCTCAACTACCCATGATGTGAATGCATAAGTATTGGTAGCACTATTTTTTGGGCCATTTTTGGAAACTTTGACAAAAATCATGTTGATGTGGCATCATATTTGATGATGTGACCATGAAACGGAAGTTATAAGTAGGGGACTTGCCAAGTAAGTTGTAAAAAATTTGGAGTGATTTGAAATTTCCATGTAGAATTTTGAGAGGCACAAAGTTAGGGTGGACAGCTACTGGGTCCTCTCCCCTAACATGATAATTATGAAAATAAAATTACCTTTTATGAAAGTCTTGTGAATATTTAGCATCTACATCCAACCTATGTGAAAATGAGTTTCTTTATATTTATTTAGTTTCTTTATTTTATAGTTTGTAGAAACAAGTAACTTGTAGAACTACTTAGTGTTTTGTTTCTTGAATCCCTAACTTAGATTAAGAGTTTTATTGAATATGCATCTTTCTTATGATTATTGAATTTCATGATTTAGAAAGTGAATATGATTAAATGTAAGATCAAAAAATAATATACATGTCATATTAAATAACAATATAAATAGGATTAAGGTTCAAATAGGGTTAAGATTAGGGCTCTAGATTAAATCTTGGGGTTAGGTTTGGAATTAGGGGTAGTGTTAGGGTTAGGGTTAAATTAGGGTTTAGTTAGGGGTACAATGCAATTAGAGTTAGCTTTAGGCTTCAATCAAGGTTGGAAATCAAATAAAAATAGGATTATGGTTCAATTAGGGTGAGGGTTATGGTTCAATAAGGGTTCACTTATGAGTCATTTAGGGTTAGGTAAAGTTAAGGTTTAGTTAGGATTAGGGTTATGGTTCAATTAGAGGCTTAGGGTTTACTTAGGGTTGGAATAGTTAGGATTAGGGTTATGGTTCAATTAGAGGCTTAGGGTTTACTTAAGCTTCAATAGGTGTTAGTGTTAGGATTATGGTTCAATTAGGGTTAAGATTTAATTAAGATTAGGTTTACGGTTATGGTTAAGGTTAAGGTTAAATTTCTAGGATAAAGCTTGGGGTTAGGGTCAACATTAGGATTAGGATTAGGGTTAGGTAAGGGTTACAATTAAATTAGGGTTTATTTAAGGTCCAATAAGGGTTAGGGATCAATCAAGGTTAGGTAAGATACAAATAAGATTAGAGTTAATTTTAGGTTAGGGTTCTAGATTAAATTTTGGGATAGGGTTAGAATTAGGGGTAGTGTTAAGGTTAGGATTCAACTAGGGTTTAGTTAGGGGTATAATGCAATTAGGGTTAGCTTTAGGGTTCAATTAGGGTAATGGGTTTTTTTTAATTATTTAGAATAAATTTAGTAGACATATGGTTCTCCTTAGTAAGTTTTGTAATGAATATGAAGAGATTTTTAAACTATCTTTTTAAATAAAATATAAAATATTCTTATGAAGTGATAAATTGTACATAGGTTAAATGATATCAAATGAATAATTATAAAAAAAATGAATTAAAATAGTTAAATTATTATTTGAGGAGTTTAAAAAATAAATGTAAAAGAGTAAGAGTGTTTAGTTTTTAAGGATTAATGTTGAAGAATAAGTTTAATTAAGGTTACTATTCACTTAGGGTTAGGGTTCAATTAGTATTCAATTTTGGTTAGGGATCAATTAGAGTTACAAATCAATAAGGGTGTAATTAAGGTTAGGGTTAAGGTTAGTTTTAAATTAGGGCTAGGATTGGAGCTAGGGTTCAATTAAGGTAAGGATTATTGTTTATTTTAGGGTTAGGGTTCAATTAGAGTTCTCTAGGGTTTTGATACAATTAGGGTTAGGTTTCAACTATACCTAGGGTTACGATTACAATTCAATTAGTGTTAGAGTTAGGGTTATAATATGAGTTCAATTAGGTTAGGGTCAGGGTTTAATTCGTGTTAGAGTTAGGGTTGCAATAAGATCTCAATCAGGTTAGAGTAATGGTTTAATTAGGATGAAAATTTCATTAGGGGTAGGGTTAAGGATATGGTTCAATAAGAGGCTTAGGGTTTACTCAGGCTTCAATAGGTGTTAGTGTTAGGATTATGGTTCAATTAGGTTTAAGATTTAATTAAGATTAGGTTTACGATTATGGTTAAGGTTAAGGTTAAATTTCTAGGATAAAGCTTGAGGTTAGGGTCAACATTAGGATTAGGATTAGGATTAGGGTTGGGTAAGGGTTACAATTAAATTAGGGTTTATTTAAGGTCCAATAAGGGTTAGGGATCAATCAAGGTTAGGTAAGATACAAATAAGATTAGAGTTAATTTTAGTTTAGGGTTCTAGATTAAATTTTCGGATAGGGTTAGAATTAGGGGTAGTGTTAAGGTTAGGGTTCAACTAGGGTTTAGTTAGGGGTATAATGCAATTAGGGTTAGCTTTAGGGTTCAATTAGGGTAATGGATTTTTTTTAATTATTTAGAATAAATTTAGTAGACATATGGTTCTCGTTAGTAACTTTTTGTAATGAATATGAAGAGATTTTTAACTATCTTTTTAAATAAAATATAAAATATTCTTATGAAGTATTAAATTGTGATATAGGTTAAATGATATCAAATGAACAATTATAAAAAAAAAGAATTAAAATAGTTAAATTATTATTTGAGGAGTTTAAAAAATTAAATGTAAAAGTGTAAGAGTGTTTAGTTTTTAAGGATTAATGTTGAAGAATAAGTTTAATTAAGGTTATGGTTGGATTTTAATTAAGGTTACAACTCACTTAGGGTTAGGGTTCAATTAGTATTCAATTTGGGTTAGGGATCAATTAGAGTTACAATTTAATAAGGGTGTAATTAAGGTCAGGGTTAAGGTTAGTCTTAAATTAGGGCTAGGATTGGAGTTAGGGTTCAATTAAGGTAAGGGTTATTGTTTTATTTAGGGTTAGGGTTCAATTAGAGTTCTCTAGGGTTTTGATACAATTTGGTTTAGGTTTCGACTATACCTAGGGTTACTATTACAGTTCAATTAGTGTTAGAGTTAGGGTTATAATACGAGTTCAATCAGGTTAGGGTCAGGGTTCAATTCATGTTAGAGTTAGGGTTGCAATAAGAGTTCAATCAGATTAGAGTTATGGTTTGATTAGGATGACAATTTCATTAGGGGTAGGGTTAAGGATATGGTTCAATTAGGGTTAGGGTTTAAGTAGGGTTGTAAGATAAACCTTCAAGTTAGTGTTAGGGATATAGTTAGGTTGCACTAAGGGTTAGGTTAGGGTTAAGGCTTAGTTAGGGTTATCATTAAAATTTGGTTAGCGTTTAAGAAGGGTTAAGGTTTAATTAGGATTATGATTAAGGTCGGGTTAGGGTTAGGGTTCATTCACTAACTTCACTAAGGTTCATTCAATAAGGGTTTAATTAGGGTTAGGGTTAAATTACAGTTTGGGTTGGAGTTAGGGTTCAATTAAGATAAGGATTATTATTTGTTTTAGTGTTAGGGTTCAATTATAGTTATCTAGGATTATGATACAATTAGGGTTAGGTCTCAATTAAGGTTAGGAATTAATTAGGATTAGGGTTCAATTAGCATTCAATTAGGGTTAAGATTCAATTACAACTATGATTAGGATTAGTGTTCAATTAGTGTTGAGTTAATGTTAGAATAAGAGTTCAATTAGGTTTAATTGATTAAAAATACGCACCTTGAGAAAGATATCTTTCGGCGTACTTTACATATATTTTTAAAATGTAGGTATGCTAGTTTATATTAACTAAAAAATAAAGAAGTTAGAAAAATATTACTAAGAAAAAAAATTCATATAAATAAAAAATAAATATTTTTAATAAAAAAATATTAAAATCAAGTTTTCTTTTAAAAATAAACTACATATATTTAATTATAATTATAATTTATATTAACTAAAAAATAAAGAAGATACAAAAATATTATTAAATTTTTGAAAAATAACAGTTAAAAAAATAATATAAATTCATATAAATTAAAAAAAGTCAATAGATATTTTATAATAAAAATATATTAAAATAAAGTTTTCTTGAAAAAAATAAACTATATATATTTAATTTAGTTATAATTTATGTTAACTAAAATATAAAGAAATTATAAAACTTTTATTAATTTTTTTGAAAAAAAACCATTTTAAAATATAATAAAATTAATATATATAAAAAAATCAATAAATATTTTACAATAAAAATATATGAGAATCAAGTTTAAAAAAAATATATTATCCGAAATGGCAGGCAGTCGGGGATGAATTAAAGTAAAATTCAACTCAATAAAATTCACCTGCCCTAAATTTATTTTCGCACCGTACAGACAAACATGGGTTTGACAAAAACGAAAATTTGTAAGCAGCAATGAACGGACTGTGAGTCTGACAAATACGGACAGGGGTGCATTTTGTGCAGGTACAGGTACAGCAGTGGCTTGCACGGGTGCAGCCATCGGATGCCCATGATGCCTATCGGTGCAAATTGTCACCCCCATAGACATTGCCCATTTTACAGGTATTATATTCGATTGTTCTTTATGACTGATCGTATTGCTATCTAATCTACATTCCAAAAATTTGGCAGATTCTGGACGAAAATGGAGAAAAGATAGAACGAAATAAATGAACCGGTATGATTAAACTGATCATCTTGCAAGGGCTCTTAGAAAGATTATACTATTGATTAAAATGGTGGTAGAGTATAGTGTACAATATTCAAACATGGGAAAAAAAGAACGATTAAAATATTGACAAATAATATTGAATGGGTGAGATTGATATAACTGTATTGCCATGCTTCTACTCGCTTATTGACCATTGGTAGTGAAAAAGAGGTCGTATTTTCAATATGATACTTTAATAAGCCTATAGACTTAAAGGATATTGTTCATAGTGGATTATATGCAGTTTTATGATATTATAATTATTATTTTCTTTTATAAATTAAAATAAATAATTATAATTTTTATATATATTGTTTTTATTATTTTAGTTTTGTATATATCATAATATTTTTTTAAATCATATTTTTATTTTTTATTGTATTATAAGATTCTCATTTTTTAATTCATGTTTACAAAAGAAAAATAAAGTACATCTAGATGTATCAATTGTTGAAATAGTTATTGCATACCAAACAAAAACATACATTTTAAATTTTAAATTAAGCAAAAATTAAAACAATAAATATTTATTATATAAATTTAAATATAATTTATTCAGAAAATTTACAATCTTTGAATTTAATATTTTTAAGTTGGCTTTAGATTGTTTCAATTGTATTTCACTATTTGCAAAAAATCATAATATATTATACCACCATTGAATTCATCTTGTTTTAACAATATGTTTGCAATTAAGAAATAATGCCCGCCTTTTTAAAAAATTTATTATACCAAAAGGAATCATTATTCTATCTTGATTGTAAAGGTAATTGTCACAAAGACCTGAATGGTGTTGTTGGTTTAATAGGTTTATGGTTCAATAAACTCAACTTACTATTAAATATTAATTTCTTTTGTAGTAGAGATTCATGGGAATTACAAATGCATTTTCTCTCTGTTTCATTGATCTTAGGAATTATGTTTGGGAGAGCAAGGTCAAAACCCTATTTTTTTTAAGCATCATACTATCATGTAACCTTGTGTGGCTTGCTCAAAACATTTACATACTTAGTTAGAGTGTGTTTAAAAAATTTAAAACATTCCTAATTTATTGATTGGGACACATTTTATGATAATATTTATATCTAATTCATGTATTTCTAGAAATATGATAAACATTTTCAAATCATATAAGTTGGGGTAAAAGTTATAATTTAAACCAAAAATTTCCCATAAAAAAAATAAATACGCTAAGATATTGGAGGTTGTTACTACCCGATGGTGAAAATAGGCTTCTTTATTGGTAATAATGCTTCTACGACTACTTGCAAGTGGATACATTAGAAAAAAATTACGTCAAAAAATTTAATACTCCACATGTGCTTGAAAATATTTTATTTGTAACAAATTAGAAGAATGCAAATCAAATACCATACAATCTTTACCTATCAAGGGACATTTCCCCTACATAGGCCTTTTGGTGGTGATATGTGGGATTAAATTCACATTTGGCTTAATTTCTTAGTGTACATAATCTTATTAAAATGATTGTGCATTATAAATTAGTGCATATTATTGTTGATTAAACCAATTCCAACAAGTATTTTGAGATAAAGGAGTTAGCCACATCCTCTATGTGAGTATTATAGGTGAAATTGTTAATGCATTTATCTAGTGTTTAGATTTGATATTACCCATGTAGTGGGAGTTTTGGGATGTCTATGTGTTTATGAGGGGAGCATCTCACTTATATTGGTTACACTTTAATATCTAGTATTAAGATGTTCCAAAGGTGTTTGATCAAATTTTTCTATGTGTTATTATCTTGTAGTTTTCTTTGTGTAGGATGGTGTATATATAAACTTGATTATAGATTTTGGGTTTATATGTTGATGGCATAAAGTTTTTGGTATGTTCGTTGGTATACATTGGTTTGAGATATGAATAGATTGGATTGTTGTGCCCTCAACAAACACGCCCCGTTTAGAATGGGGACCCTCTTTTCTTTCACCTTATTGTGTCATTTTGTCACCACCTCATTTTGTGTGCCTCCATTCTAGTGTCCTAGATGGTCAGCGTACCTCCAAAATCTCATTTTGAGTTGACCATGTTTCATCCCCTCCATCTTGGTTAGGTCCTAGATCCTTGCAGACTCTCCTTGACAATTTCCTTGTACGAGCAGCCTTGGGGCTTGGTGGGCCATCCTCATCAGGTTTCCCTAGCCGGGCTTCCTCTAGGCATTCATCGTTTTGAACAGCATAAGGCTTTCGCCTTCCCGAGCCCCAGAACTTGGGTCCTCATTCGCCACCCTATTTAACTTACGATGAAATTGCACTGCCCTTGACCATCCCGGGCCCGCACCTCCAGACTTTCATCCCTGGAACTTCGTTCCATCTTCGCTATTTCTGATGGCTAACCTGTAGTGTCTCTTCACCTTCCAGGCCCCGGGTTCCCCTTCGCTGATGATTTCTAAATGAAATTTGAGGCGTCTACAGGGTCATGTCTTACTGGTCCCCAGGCCCTGAACCTCCCATCGCCATCTAGGATTTGAACCCACCAACCATCCTTTCATCCGTACAGGCATTAAATGAGGGCATTAAATGCATATTGGGGTATAAATATATGGCCTGACCTGTCATTTTCATTTTTCAGGTTTGCTAGAGAAGTTTAGGTGCTTTCTAAGGAGTTCAGTGCATCTGTCGCCTACCACCCTAACGTCTGTGATCATCATTTGGTCGTCCTTAGTGGATTTCGCATCTTCCCTCATCAGAATTTTGAGGTAGGTTTGTCATCCTCCTTCTCGTGAGGTTTTTTATATTTTTGCACTTGAAACAATGAACAAACATGGGTTAAAATGCTTCAACATGATAAAACATGACACCCCCTAAAAAACCCATATGGCCAAAGTCTAAAAAAACCTCCAAGGCATCTCCTAAGATCAATCTAGAACTAGATGTTGTCACTGTCATTCGTTGCACAGGGAATTGACACGCTCTAGGCCCACATCGGCTCATCGCCATCAAAACCTTGAACAAACAACAATTTGACCCAATAGCGGGACCACCTCCTAGGCCCGCGATCTCGGGCCTCCTTCAACCGATCGTCAAAGAGCTTAACAAACTTAACAAACCTAACACTTCAAATTCAGCCTCTGCCTAAGCTTCCTAGGCCTGCTCCTACAAAACTTGATCCTTGTGACGCTGCATTGCTTCTATCATTTTAGACGGCGGGGAGAACCCATCCACCCGACCACTGGGGTCCACTTTGCCTTTTTTTATTCTAACACTAACTCATTGGACTACAAAATATGATGAAATTTTTTGACGAAAGATGGATAATTAGATGTATTGTTGGGTACTAGTGATATTTCTTATCCTAGAGGAAAGCAAGTATATAGTATGTAAAGAAACAATTTTGTTTGCTTTCTCCTTCCGATCTAGCTAATATTGTCTAATTATTTTAAGGAGATGAAGGGTCATAACACAAATTTATTCAACCCAGTAAATAGCTTGGTTAATGAAACTTGACAAAAGCAACAAAACAATTACTATATTTGGCATTTCATGTTGAATGAAGAGTGGTGACAATAATCTACTTATAGTTTAATAAAACACTATTTTATAAGAAGGCTTGACATTAGAAAGATAAGTGTTACTTATAGTTTAATAAAACACTATTATAGTTTTACCAACATATACTATTGCATGCTTGCATGGCTTCTTAGTTAATTTCATGGGGAGATAGAGATAGATGGGGAGAGGAAAGAGAGAGATATAGAGATATATGGGAAGAGAAAGAGAGATGGAGATATATGGAAGAGAAAGGAAGAGAGGTGGAGATAGAGAGTTCATGGATAGGTGGGGATAGGGAGGGGAGAGATGGTGGGGAGGGGAGGAGAAAGGGACAGGATAAATAGGAGGAGGGAGAGGAGAAGAGGGGAGAGAGGGAGAGGAGGATTGAAGATGAAAAGAGAGAAAATAGGAGACAGATAGGCAGGAAGAGGGGGAGAAAGAAGAGGGAGAGGGAGAACAATATGTAGAAAGAGAGAGAAGATAGAGAGAGAGGGAGATATGGTCTAATATATATGTGGAGAGGGAGAGACATAGAAAGGGGGGGTGGATAGGAGAGACAGGGGATGGTGGAAAGAGATAGATCATGAGGAAAGGGTGGATGGAAAGAGAGAGGAGAGGGAGATAAAAGAGGAAATGGAGGGGAGATGGAGAGAAGGGGGGAAGAGACGAACGAGCATGGAGAGATATATCAATCACCCTCCCTATATCTTTATCTATTCATCCTTATCTCTATATCTCTCTACCCCTCTCTATCTCTTTGTCTCCCTTTCTATTTGTATGTTTGTCATTATATCCCTCTCTCTATATATTTTCTTCCCTATATTTATCTTTGTCTCCTTAAGTGTGCAATGGGTACATTGAAGAGGTCTTAAAGGAGAATTATCATATCTTTAATCAAATGGCATGCTACCTTGAGCATAACTCCCCAAGGACACATACCATCCTTGGATTGTTGACATGAAACAACCAATCAAAATTTAGTTTCTCTCTCTCATATTAATATATATTACTATTATATTAAATATATATTATATTAATTATATTTTGTATTATATAAAAATATACTTATTATTAATTATTAATTAGAATAATTTTATACATATTTAATACTTTTGTTAAAGAATATAATATCTAATTATGATAAGTTGAATAATTATATTATTTATTATGTAAAATATAGCTAATATATACTTAACTATATTGTAGAATATTAAAACCTAGCTAAATGGCACCATAATTTTCAATTTAATTAACATACTCTAAAACCTAATGAAACCAGGTTGTAGCTCATCAAATTGGAGAAGTGAAAGGTCAATACCAACACCAAGGAAGAGTTTGGAGTAGTGAAAACAAGGTCAATGCCAGCGCCGAGGAAGAGTTTGGAGTTAAAAAATGGTCAATACTAGCACCGACGAAGAGTTTGGAGGAGTGAAAACAAGGTCAATATCGGTGCCAAGGAAGAGCTTGGAGGATTGAAAACAAGGAAAATAATAGCACCGAGTACTATAAGTTTGGCACCCCCATTCTCTTTAACCTACTATTTACATGCCTAGTTTCCAAAGATCTCATACATTGGCACCCCCATTCTCATAAAATGGTATAAGATAAGATAGATAAAATAAAATAGCTTAGTCTTTCACATTTTTATCAACCAGCCTCAGGTCTTGGAAAAACTCCCATAATCTACCCACATCTTGGTTGAGGTCTAGGATTTCATCACACATAGCCTTCATCACATGAGTCTGAAGAAATTGTAGACTTAGCCCAAGTATCTGCTAGGCTAAGAAATCTCTAATGAATGGAAATAAAGGCATACAATTCTTCTCTAATACCTCCACCATAAACATATGCAAGAAAAGGTCTCCTCCTTTCTTGGTAATGATAACCTCCTCCACACACAACCCTTAAAAGTTATGAATAGAGGAATATAATCTTTGAAGAACTCAAAGTTGATTCTCTCTTACCTAATGCAGTTAGTCATTTTAACCTTACAAACATTTATAGTGATTACTAGAGGCACATAGACCAATTCTTCATAATAGAAGAATTTGATCATACTTTTCCAATGATGGCATTATGATAAAACCTTAGGTTAAATGATTAATTCCTTGCTAAGTTCTTTAAATCATGTCAAACATATAAGAGAAGATCGATGCTATGTGTATTTGGATACCATGGAGAAAGGCTCTTTGGGCTCTTTCATCAATCAAGGTATTGTTAAATTTTAACACCTAAAAGTGAGAATGAAGAATCTTTCCTATGATGGTGGCCATCCCATTATAGCTCTTAGAGTTGTTAGAGATAATTTTGTTTCGAAGTAGAGATATTTTAAATTATCAAATCCTACCATCAGAAATAATCAAAATGTTGTTTCAAATGACTATGACCACTAACTTTCACTATTTTAAGATTTTGAAACCTTGTCGTAGAGAACTAGAACATTGTTGCAACCACTCATCCTACCTTAAAACATACCAAGAGTCTGCTAGAAATTAGACATAGGAATATTTAAGATGACTTAAAAAAACTCTAAACCCTAAACCCTAAACTTATGATGAATTAACTAGGCATAGTACACACTCCCTCCCCATTAACCACTTAGACATGGAAATTAAATGTAAATTTGCTGCTATTTTTAGTCATGTAGGTGTCCAATAAACCACTTGGTGGTGTTTCCCTTCAAGTTTATTTACTTGAATGAAGAGAAAAAGTCCTTTGATTACAATTAGAGAATACATTTGAGGCCTTGGTTGTGTAACTGGTGGACCATAGTCACATTTAACACTTGTTACAAAGTTTGGGAGTTAAAATGTTAAATAGACTTGATTTGTGACAGACACATTTGGACAGTAGTAATAATAACTTGCAATCTATCAAGACTTGATTACCTTATAACCTATAAAATTCTAGCGATGAAATGATAGATTAATCATAATGTCACCTTGGGATCACATCACCATGAAAGGACTTCATCCAACATCCTTATCAGTGTAGGTACCACAAAATAGGTATTTGTCAGATATTTCTTCCTTGAGCGAGGGAAATTCAGGAAGAGAAGAGGAAAGCGAGACATGTAGTAGGTCTAAAAGAGGGAGATCAACTAGAGGTCAAAAGATTAGAAGAAAATTTTGTAAACACATGGAATTTTTTCTTGCTGAAGGGGGGTCATGTTCTTATGATGATGAAAGCATAGGTGATGTTGAGGTGCCCTTGAGGTACAAAAATCTATGGAAATAATTGGTACCTAAGGAACTTCATCCAATAAACACTAATTTTTTTGTCAATGAGAGGATATATTGCATACCACCATCGTCATTACATGGTTTGGGCCTATTTTGCATGGATGGCATAAAGGTTTGCTATGAAAAATTTGCTGAATTGATGGAGTATGTCAGAACCTATTACAGTTACAAAGATTGGATGCAGCTAGTTTGATATACATGAAGTATGCATAGGTATGCACTTTCAACAAATTATATACAGCTAAAAGATAAGCATCAAAATAAAGGAGTGGATATGTACATTGATGGAAGGAAAAAAGCATCAGGGAATATTGTAGGGTTTATAAACAGTACACAACTTGGGTCAGCAAATAAGCAACCCAATTGCATATTCGAGGCACGGAAGGGAAACCGTGTATTCGTATGTGTAATAAAATCAATAACTGCAGGGGAAGAGTTGCTAATCAATTACAATTTGAATCGCTTAGTTACAAACATAGTTACTAAAGGGGTGGTACATACTATGTACCATTTTACCCAACCTCTAATTAATGACTCCAATATACCATTTTATTCTTATGTTTTTTCTCGTAAGTCTAATGGTTTCATTTTGATAATAATTTTTTATATTTAATTTTTGTCACAACAGAACATTGATCGTACGGGGAAGTCTTCGGCCCAAAACATAGATTGCGATGCATCTTCAAGCGCTTCTACTTGATAGGTTTACCTCATTGTAATTGTACAAATTAGATACAAGCAAAATTTTTTATTATTATTTTTTTTTCATAAGTTTATTGGGTTAATTTTGATAATTTTTTTAATATTCTTATTGCAGTTGATTGATCGGGGAAAGGCACCAATAGTAGATGAGAGCATCCATAGGAAGGTATAGTCAATATTATGTGATGATGACATCGCTTATTCAACAAACCCTCTCGATATGATAAGTAAGACCCACAAAACATGCAATGAAGAAATTCTTAAGTTGTTATTCATAGTGCCTCAAATAGATGAGAGAAGAGAGTGGGTTAAAATATTTACTAAGAGAGCACAAAACTTGCAAGTAAGCTGTCATGAGGTCTTTAATTATAACAGAAGTTCATTCATTTTTTTATATTTTGTACTATTTTATGTCATGAACTAAAATATGTGTTGTTTTTACAAGAGTTTTTGCGTCATCATGATGCTCCTAGCCATGATCAGGGTACTGCAAGTGCTACCAAAGGAGTAGGGGTTAGTACAAGTGTCCATCCTGATATTCCTACATATACATCACATCAACTGACATCATCCATGCCTATATTGTTGTTTGAAATGTTGGCAACACATACCATGTAGGCATCCGTTATTGCACCCTTTGGCAGCAAACACATGCCAGAACATGTGTCAAGACATGTACCTGGGGATGCAAAGGCCACTAGTACTGGTGATGTTTTAGAAACATTTCTTGGATCTTCTCATATTACTAGTACAAGAACATTTCTAGTCACATTTGTGGTGACCGAGGATTCTGTTCCCATAAAGATAGAGAAGGTCTCAGGTACTTTAAAATGTTTTAATTATTATTATATATAATCCAATTGAAATTTACTTATTGATCACTCTTTTTAGACTATTCATCCCATGATCATTTTGTAGGAAATGATATTTTTTATAAACATCTAAGTGATATTACATTGGAGCTCTTTGTGCCCACTATACATACACGGTGGAATGCCCAAAATCAAGATTTAAAAGATGAGCTCATTAACCGTTTAGTTGTGCTATTCGGTGATAAACATTCAATTTAAACAAGGTCCTTAAGAAATTTGGTACCTATCTAAAGTATGTGATAGATCAATATAGGTCACATTTAGAGAAGAACAAAAAGTACGAGTGTCCCCCCATGATTCCAAAGAGGGAGTGTAAGGACCTGGTGTCGAACAGAAACATGAAGGCTGAAAATAAAAAATGAAAGACACCACTGGGCGAAGGAAGGTATGTGATACTATAAAAAATGTAATTATATACTGATTAACCTTTCTTTTTACATAATCTAATGTATTTCAAACTTTTCATAGGTTTCCCAACACATCGAAGGCAACAAAGGCAAGACTAGAAAAACACCGGCAGCACAAACTTGGCTCTGGTGGTTATATGAAATTAGCTACACAAATTGTAAGTATCAATAAATAAAATATTGCATCCAAATAATAAATTGAAAACAATTTTGGTTTTATCACACCATAGAAGCGAAATTCATGATCTTATGCAAAAATGCAGGGCTTTGAATTCAATAGAGTTCCCACAGAAGAGGACCTAAATATTTCCTTCCAACAAGGCTATGGAGCTGTGGTTGAATGCCTATGAGTCTTGACTGGGAAAACAAAATCTTCCACTGCATCCAACGTGCAGGTAAATAAACTCAATAATGTTTATTTAAAATTTAATACTTGTGGAATCTATTCAATACTAGTTTCCACCATAAAGTAATTATATGCCTATTTGTTTCAGACATACAAGCAGTGATAATACTACACAACATTGGAATGCAACCTGGTGAGGGTGGAGCACAACTTATAGATGAAGGTCATGGTGTGCATCCCGATACTGGATGTATTCATGTGCTATAGAAAACGTAGTATGGATTAATACAATTAAACATCTTTAATTGCAATTGGTGTATTAATTAATGTATCCTTTCGTGTTTCAAATTTAGAGCATGTAGAGTGTGATCAACATGTTGAGCATGATCAAGCTAGAGAAGATCAGGAAGATGATGTGGCCCCATCGGGTAAAGAGGACCACTCTAATGTTCTTTTAAACATATTTAATTGCAATTGGTGTATTAATTAATGTAACCTTTCATGTTTCAACTTTAGAGCATGTAGATCATGATCAACGTGTTGAGAATGATTAGGCTAGAGAAGATCAGGAACATGATGTGGCCCCATCAGGTAAAGATGACCACTCTAATGTTCTTTTAAACATATTTAATTTCAATTGGTGTATTAATTAATGTAACCTTTCATGTTTCAACTATAGATCAACATTTAGAGGTTGTTTAACATGTTGAGCATGAGTCTATAAGAGAAGTTCAGGAACATGATGTACCCATCAAGCAAAGAGAACCACTCTAATGTTATTTTAATTGATGAAATACTTGCAACAATAATAATAAAAACATATGTATCAATTTAACATTTCTTTGTTATTGCAGGATACCCCCCATGCAGTGACATCCGTGTAGTGAGCACATGACTAGGCGTACATTAAGATAGCGAGCAGAGGGTAGAACAACTAAAGGGGGGATAGATGATTTAGAAAATGATACTCCAGTTTAGATTTTTTTAGCTTTAGAAAAGAAACAAAAAAAAAAGTGATTGTAATCATATCATGACAACCATATTTTTGATAATATGTAAAAACTGAAAGAATGAATGTTATATTTTATTAATGGATGAATGAATGATTAATGTTATATGATTAGGTATGGGGAATTGAGAGTGATGTGAGGGGGGGGAAGGGGCCAAATGAGCTTCCACTATTACATGGTTGGCCCTATTAAGTAGAGAATATTAAACTATTCTCAAAACAAAGAGAATCTAAATAAGGTAATGCACTTTTCAATATAAGAAATGCATCATTTGAAGGATCAAAACAATATGCAAAGATAAAAGAAAGTGCTAAATTTTCACTATGGTTGCAGAAAAATGATTCATTATACCCTGAATACATGCTTTGCATCATAATTTGAAGTCGTTTCCATTCCAATGTTCTGAGTTTAGTTTTTTTGTATAGCTTTGTATGAATACCACATTGTGTTGTGTGTGGATTTGGTTGTAAAGCTTTGTTTCTTCTGTTTTTAGTGGTGACATAACTCTAAAATTTGACTTTTGTGCATAACAAGTTAGTTGAAAAATTGATAGCTCTGAAGGGTTTAGAGGCTCGATTGAGATAGATACAGGGATATTTGGATCTTGTTGTTGATGGGAGGCTTCCACTTAACCATGAAATTTTTTACCATCTACAGGTATGCAAAAATTTCTCTACTTACATTCATTCTTGATCATAAATGTTCAAAATGATATTAATGCTTCAAAATTAAGATTTGTTTCATTGTTATAATGATCAAAATGTTATAATTTTCTATACATTCAAGCATTCTCTTGCCCCCTACCCTTTACTCTCTCCCTTGTCCTTTTAAGAATTTTCTTTGTCATAAAAGATTCACATTTTTGTCTCATTTACACAAATTTATCTGAAGCTCTAGGAGTGAATAAATTAACATATGCAAAAGATGATGGATTATGTCTAATAAAATTTTCATCTTATAGCTAATTAAATCCTTAATATTTGAATAGTTTAGAGATCGAATAATTCATATATATGCATGTGTAGCAATAAGGGAGCACTGGTATTTCTTGGAATTGCATTTAGGGAATTGTTTTCTCTTATACCTACCCTCGGCTAGACATGGATGCATATAATATTGGTTTCTAGGTTTTTTCTGTAAGTAGTTAATTTCATAGAGGAAGACTAAAATCTTCTTAATGTCCTGCCAGGTGTGAAAGTATATGAATCACTTGCTGAAGGCACCATTTTGTATTCATCCAAAAATTGGTTTCTTCTTTTTTTTTGTTTCTTGCATGCATCTTTTTTAGGCTCTAGAGATGTAGCTTGACTCTTTCCTTTGTAATTTTCATCTATTTTGATGATTACAGTAGTTTTTCCTTATAATTTTTTATGTAGATCTGTTTGTAACCTTATTTTCTACCAATCAATTTGCAAACCAGTCACATATTAAGGACCATTTCACTAACTTGTAGTCATCCATTACTTCATATGTTGTAGGTTGTGTCTATGTGCCAATAAATCCTGATGATTGTGAGAACTTTAATCCTACAAGTGTACCCACTCTTTCTCAAGTAAAAGTATTAGCTTATTTTATAGTACTTTAAATGGTTAATTGGAGGTGCTTCTTTAGATCTGAGATAGTTAAACCCTGGATTAAAATATGGTATTAGATGGGCAGTATAATGATAAAATTGAGGTCCATTGAACACAAGCTCTATTCTCTTGACACTGCTCAACATTTTCCTCACACATTTTCTCGTCAATCGAGATGTTTCTTATCTCCTTCCCTTGTTAGCCCTTGGTTGTTCTAAAGTGTAATGCTTTTTCTATACATCTTGCAGTTTGTATGTATGATTAGTTGTCTCTTATGAAGCATGGATAACCTTTCATGGAATATTTGTTGTGACTAGACAATTGCCAAATGTGTAAGAATAATCATTTAATTTGTATGGAAGTAAGTCTTTTTCATATTATTTGACTTGGTATTGTAAAATTGTCTTTGTAGGATTCTCTAGGGGGGAACAACAGAACTGTGATGATAGGTAGATTTGTAAAACACCATAAATCATTTGGCATTATCAATATATTGCTTATAGAATAATCTATGCAAGTAGAATGGAATGTGCAATGAAAATTGGTCTCAAATTCAAATATGAATATAAGTACATTACACAAGAAGATGGTATCTATTCTATGATTTAAAGAACCCAAAAATAAGAAAATTAATAGGTTACATCTATTTACTTACTCTTAGACACTTTTTTAATTAGCGAGACCCTCAAAATGTCTTGTTGATAACCAACAGTGTTCAAAACTTTTGAAGAGGTCAGATCAGTGTGACATTGGATATGTCTCGCCAATGAAACTCATCGACAAGACATGGACTATTAGAGTGAGTTTTCTATCCTGTGTTGATGATTGATCTCTCACTGATGGGTTAGGCTATGGTGGTTATTGCCAAGAGTCTCCGTAATGACATGGTGTAGGTCTATTTAAAACTCCTAAAGAGGTCAGATCGGTGTGACATTGAATCTTTCTTGTCGACGAAATTCATCAACAAGACATGGACTATCATAGTGAGTTTTCTATCCTGTGCTAATGATTGATCTCTCACCGATGGGTTGGCTTCGGTGGTCATCACCAAGAGTCTCCACAATGATAGGTCTATTTAAAACTCTTGCAGAGGTTAGATCGGTGTGACATTAGATCTGTCTTGCCAAGAGAAGTCATCAACAAGACATGGACTATCGGAGTGGGTTTTCTATCCTACTCCAATGATTGATCTCTCACCGATGGGTTGGCTTTAATGGTCATCACCAAGAGTCTCCACGATGACATGGTGTAGGTCTATTTAAAATTCCTGTAGAGGTCATATCAATGTGACATTGGATCTATCTTGTCAACGGAAGTCATCGGCAAGACATGTACTATCAGAGTGTTTTCTCTCATGTGCCAATGATTGATCTCTCACTGATGGGTTGGCTTCATTGGTCATCACTAAGAGTCTTCACGATGGTACATTTCAATGAATATTAAAAAAAAAAATTGCATTGTTTCATCACAATTTCGACGAAGGAAACTAATGAATCATCAAAAAGGTTTGACGAGGTTGCTATAGCTACAATGAAAGCTTCATCATAATTACTTTCCCATTTCATTAAAATGGTGACAAACTTCCAGTGTCGTTTTAATGCTTTGGAAGAGCAATTGCAATTATGCTTTGGCTATAATTTGTCGGTGGATACACAGAGTTGTCGTCGATATTTTGATGAACAACAAAGCCATTTTATGATGCCAACGACCAATGAATTTGGGTTGCTATTTTGACATTTAATTCTTCATCTCAATTTTGACAAAAAATTTGAGACAAAAATTATTTTAGTAGTTTGTCAATTATCCAACAAAGGTGTGTCACAAGACCGACGAAAGTTTGTCAGAAAATTGAGTCAAATTCAGTAGTGTGAATTAAACACACACTAACTTTTCTGTCATGTCCCTAGTCCCTACTCCTCGGATCTCTGTCCATGAAGTTCCTTCACATCTTCATCATTTCAAATGACCATCGGAGAATTTCATCCTGCCTCCTGGGTCCCGACCCTCTAGTTGTCGCGATGACCTTATAGAAGGCAAGCTCTGGCATCCTTACTCTCACCAGGCTCTGCCCATCAAGATTTTGTCCCATCTCATCCAATTCAAAAGGAAGAACACATTCATATTTTTGACCTTCGGTACCCACCCTTTGAATCACTGAGATAAACTTGAGATAAACCTAGTGGTGAGACTCAATGTTGAGTCCAGCTCGCTGGACTTTCACATAGCAACTGCCAATCTACACAGTGAAACCTCGACCACATCCTGCGCCTTGAGACCTGAATGCTTTTAAGTTTAAAGTTATGTTGGCCATCCTTTGACCTCCTAGTTCCAAGACCCTAGAATTCTGACCCCAAAATTTCCTTCATCCCTAGCCATTCTAAATAGCAAAAGCCTTGATGACTTTTCAGTCTCATATCTCTAGTGCCTCAAAAGTGATCTAAATTACCTTCTAATTGAAAACCAATCTCGACCCATGTGCTCAAATTTAACCCTCTCCTACATGAGCCTTTGAAACCAAAAAAAAATTAAGTTTGGAGAAATCAAATAGGTTGCCCTACACTATTCGCCCTTTAAAATAATGTCCCTGCTAGGGAAGTGCGGTCCCCTAGGCCCAGTTGTCAAAAATCACTCCAAAAAATGACAAATGACATCTCGAAGTAAAGATTTGATTTCATTAATCATATCTTATCTAATTGGATTTCTTCCATGGGATTTTGACTAATGTTAATGCTCTCACAATTGGTTGTACTCATTATGCCTTATTTGTAGGATATATGGAATCGAGTGCAGGACCCTCAAGGACCGCTGCAAAGAAGGACAAAGGGAAGAGAGTGGGAAAGAATCCTCATGGAAAGGAGGACAAAGACCAAGTGAAGTACTAGCTCTAGGGTGAGCCTTTTCATTCAAAAATCATCATAGATTGGAAAGAAATTACAGACAACAATATTGGCCATGTCGATATTGATGAGTTCAAGCAAAGGGTTAGAATCCACCCCAAGACCGATAATGCCAAATTGATCAGAAAAAGTGGAATTGCAAAAGCTGGAGGTTTTCACCCATCCCTCATAGCCCCTGGATTGGTCATCGCTTATTGGCAGGCCTACCAGCCACAAACACGAACCATTATTGATAGGGACAGAAACATTCTTGCTGACATGTCGGGTGAGGCAATTACTAAAATTTTTCACATCCCCACCTTTGGGGAGATGGAGATGCCCACCATGAAGGAAGCAAAATCAACATGGGATGAGGACTCGATGGGCTACAAGAATCTAATAAATCGGTACTAGCTCAAAGAGAAAAAGGGCAGTGCTACAAAGGTTCCTCAAGAAGTCTTCCGCGGTGACTTCTATGAGGACTACCATGACTTGGTCACCATGTTGAGAAGGGTGATGGGTCTCCCTGTTACTGCCTACTTTTAGGAATGGATGGTGTATTTCATAGAGAAGATCCTCTGTAGGGATGAAGACCTCACAACAAAAGCTTCATTCTACTGCGGAGGCATAATAAGCAACTACTTCCATGAGTAGTTCATGAATGTCAAGAAAACCTCCAAGTTCTATATGATGTCCTATCTCATGTACTTACTAGATGAGCGGAGGAAATATAGTGGATTGTTTGGTGCACCCGATGAGGAGGCGAGGTGAAGATTTAAGGTCTATGATAGGATATCCCCAACACTAGTTCAGGAACTTCAAGAAAGAGTATTGCAGGGTAAACGACACCTTAACCAGCCACATTATTAGGTTGTTTGGAGGGTATTTTGAGAGAAGTGTCTCTCATAGTGTTCGGGCTTTCTTAAAGCAATATGCCTTCTTATTCATACAATACGCCAAATTCACATATATTCGTGTTCAGGGTTTCACAAAAAGGTCGAATAAGCTTCCTGATACCCTAATGACCGAATCACATTGTTAGAGCTCCCCCAATAGTTGCAACATGTGCATTTAGTCCTTGGTAGTAGATATTTGGTAGGGATCCCTTATCCCTTATCCTTCGGCCAAGGAATGTACAAATTACAAGCTTCCTAGTACGCTGGGAATTCTAAGAAGAAATTGGCGAAGTACCATTTTTGCCAACACATTGCTCACCCATGGGTGGACCCACATGGGCATGTGAGGAAGGCACTAGGACTAGGGTACACACATTTGCATCATGTTGAAGATTTATAGGTAGATTGCTAGGATGACAAGGAAGTGTGCACAAGACATTACATGTGGATGACTGTGTACTTCATGAGGAATGTGCAACTATTTCCCATACCATATTAGGTCGAATAGGATGAGACCACCATCATGGAACCCAGATATAACATAGTCTCTAACTTGTTGTTGCCAACAATAGATTAGGATGAGCAGGAAGTCGATGACCTCGATATTATAACCAAGCCAATTGTGGCTCATACTGAAGAATGGGTTAATGGATGAGTAGCACGATTAAAGCAACAGGGGGTTGTCCTAACATATGATAGGCTCAAGAGTGATCCTAGTGCTACAGAAGATGTCACTACTACCACTTCAATAGGAGGGACATCCAAATCTGCTCCACTCATAAGGTCAAAAAAGGGGAAAGGGATTGTGGTGAAACAGTCACCAAATCCCAAGGTTTATTCAAGAAAGGATTCAAGAGGCTCACCCTCTAAGAGGCCCAAACATATGGGAAGCACTGTGAAGTAGCCAACAATTCAAGAAGGTCCACTTCAGGAGGGTGAGGAAGGGAAAATAGATCAGCCAAAACCTCCTCCAGCCCTCCCTATCTCTGCCAGCCTTCCATTTGTTTCCCTGGCCATGGTCACCACATCCCCACCTATGGTGGACTTCTCAGTCCATCTCACCTCTTGTCCCCCATCTGAGCCCATAATAGTGGTTGACTCTTCCTCCACCATAACTACTCCACTTTCCTCTGCCGCCATGTCACCTACTACATTGCTTCCACTGGCAGCAACAACAATACCAATTCCCACATTCGCATTTTCAAAGGCTTTCTTGTGGAACATGTAGAATGTCCCCTCTAAGATTTCCCAGATCCTTTTGGATCCCACCATCCAAGCTGCCTTAGCATAAGTCCTTGCCAGTGCTATGCCTTCAAAACCTCCAATAGGTCCACCAACAATAGAGGAAAGAATGTTAATTTTTGAAGAATGAAACAAGTCACAGAAAGAAGCTTCGAAGGTAGTGGAGGAGAAATCCGATGAGTATGATGAGCACCCAGAATATGAGCATTGAAAAATTAACAGGGTGGTTTGCGAAGAAGAAGAAATAGGGTCTTTTGAAAGTGGAGATGAAGAGGAGGGTACAAGTGGTAGAATTATTGTACAAACATTCGATGATGATTTCGAGGAGGAAATGGCCTGATAATTGATGGATGATCAGTAAGAGGCAGAAAGGTCACCTCCCAAAGGAGAATAACAAGAAGGTGGAAGGGCAACAAAAGATGTGGAACTCCCTATAGGGGAGCAGCAGGAGGATGTGCCACCTCCTTATGGAGAAGAAAGAAATGGAGAGGAAGACAAGCCCAAGGAGCATGTGCACAAGGACAAACAAGTTGAAGAAAGGAAAGAGAAAGAAATTCAGAAAGAAGAAAGTCCCCAGGGGGAAATTGCCTACTAATCCTCCCATCAAAAGCCTCATGTTCGTCCAAGACTCCAATGAGGAAGAAAGAAACAACACTAAAATGGAAGAAAGGGCTCCCACAGGTGAACAAACAGAGATCCAAACAAAGAAAGGAAAAGGTGATCGTAAATCGCACAAGGGAAAATCTACAATACCCAAATGGCTAGAGAGGCAACTTGAAAAGAAGACTCCTACCCCAAAGGATCCAAGAGCAAGACTAGAGGCTATCCTAGCCCAAGTGCAAATCACAACCAGGAAGGAGAAGAAGCCCAAAATCAAATCCAAGGTAATGATGGATGCTTCTAGGTCCCAAACTGTGCAAGTAGCAACGTTGGTGGTAGGCCAAGAAGGAATAAGCTATAATATCTCCACCATTGACTTAGGAATTGCTACTAGAGAGAAAAAGGTAGAGCACCTTGAGGAGTCTGTGGGTACAATGGTGCATCTAATACAAGAGGATAAAGTCTCAAAAGATGAGCTTAAAGCATAAGTAGCTGACTTGACAACTTACATCCAACAATAATTTTCACCTAAAGAAATAGCTACCACATCCATGGCTCCACCCCAACTATTTTCCAAGGAAGAAATTAACAAGCTATAAAAAAGAAAGAATCTAGAAAAAAGTATAGAAAGCTAGTTCTGAAAGGTTGTATATGTTAGAAATATGGGTATCAGTCAGGTTGTTTGAATAGCCAACAAGTTCATGGGTTTACAATAGTCTCTGGAAGGCACAAAGAAAATTTGCACTAGCTTCCCTATGATGTATAGGTCCGCCTATCCAAAGATTGAGGCTATCATCCAACTGCCAAAAGGCACATGGGAAAACAAGCTCACACTCAAAGGGGACGATCATTAGCTAGTGGATGTATGGAAATGAAACTTTGATAACACGAAAGAAAGGTTGGAGCAGGTAATTGACAAAGTGGATCCAAATGTTGAATGGGTCAAAAAAATTAAGTTGTATTGTGCCTGATATTTGAGGCTGATGATGGGATATGACATGCCCATAGTGCAAATTGATCCAGAGAAAATAAAGCCCCATTTCAAAAAAAGAATGGGGGACGGGATGTCAGATGAGATAACCATAGATTTCATGAGTTTTTCCACCCACACCTTCACCCAGTATGATGAAGACTAGAAAAGGCTTGAGGACAACTCCAAGGAATGGAGTTATCAAGTGTTGTTGTCCGAAATCATTGAGGTCGACAAAATCCAACCAGTAATTTTAAAGTTCATGGAGTATGTGGCTTTGAAGGACCATGAGGGAAACCCTATTGGTAGTGAAGGGCTTCTAAAGGAATAGCTATAGTAGAAAGAGCAATCACCAAAAGACAAAATGCTATAGTGTTGTCACTAGAAGACAAAAAAGGGATGTGGACAAGATTGTATTTTAAATTGTAATATATTGGGGGTAGGTAGAACCCTAGTTTGTAGTGAATCTTGGCCATTTGTTCTATTTTCTAGGAACTATAAATAGGGGGCCTCTTATTTTCAAGAGAGAGTTGAGTTGTTGTAAAGACATGTTGCAGAAATTTCTAATGAAAATACATTGACTTGGTACATTTTTTGAGTTCTTCACATGTTTTATGATTCAATCTCCATGGTTAGATGTTTTATTTAGATTTACATTGTTGTTCTAGTTAGCTTTAAACTACTTGAATAGATTTTAGTAATGTTGTTCTGTGATTATAGAAATTTTTGTTGTGTTGATGCCTTCCAGTCCATACTTTTTGCTATTTGTTGTTGGTAAATGGTCTTGTAACGTTAACTAGTCTGGGTTGAAACTTGAAGCTGCTCTAAACTTTATCATTGTTTATGCATGTATGTGGTGGATGAATGATTAAATATCTAGAAACCTTTGAAGATAGCATAGTTTCCATGATACTATAGGTTTCTTGGTTAAATGGGATCCTATTTGAAGGAAGCTATCCATAGCAGAACCTCCATGATCACTGTTCATAGTTAGTTGAAAACCCAAGAACCTTCTCTCTTCCCTGCTCTTTTTCCCTTTTTTTTAGAAATAGCCTGTGTTAAGGTTCATTGTACATTGTAAATTTAAAACTTGAAGAAAACATCAAAGTTTTAGATTGTTGTCTAAACCTACATCAAAGTGAAACTTAACTCCTACCTTAGAAACTTCAAATTTGGAGATTCACTTTGCATCTAGCTACGTAGGTCTACCCTGTGATTACCAAAAAAATCACATCAAACATCAACTAAGGAGTTCCATGCAAGTCATGACCTGACACCTGACATACCTTGTAGAGATTTTCAGTAACTTACTATTGGAGACTTCCTTTCAAGAGAGGTAGTGCACATACGCACTACTTGTGTTGAGAAAGTGTACAAAACACCCATCAACAGAACTGACACTGGACGGAGGTCCTTGTGAAGCTAGATCGAATTGGATCATTCTCCCTGGAAAGATTTCAAAGAGTTCTACAGTCAACACCAAACAAGGGAGAATTTCAAGAGTTACTACCCCCCACAAGGGAAAAACAAACTAAGGGAGGAGACACTACTTCTTCCACTTCCTCTGCCTACCCCACTTCCCTCCCACCTTCACCTCCACTCAGCTCTTGTCCAACCTTCACCTAGCCATACCAAACTACCTTTTTACCCCTCATTTTTGGTAGCCAGGGAGTTACCTCTCTCCCAACCCTTCAAGCTCAAGGTGAAGTCCAAACAACCACAACCCAAAGGCAGTCCCTGACTATTGTCTTACTATAGGTGCAAGTCTAGATTGTTGTCTATCAATGAAAAATACCACCTCTACCTCCTATCATGGCTTGGTTGGTGCAAAATCCCTCACCATTTCACTTCGGCGCTTACCAAAACATGCCCAAGAATCTAGAGGGCTTTTGTTCAAAATTCAATCCTTGCGACCAAAAAAGGATGACAAAAGAACGCATCAAGATATTTGAAACAATAACCATGGATATGCAAGTTGGTCATGAATATGTTACATGCCACCTTTTTCCATAATCATTGGGAAAGGAGGCTCTTTACTGGTACATCAATCTACCAAGGGGGTCCATTACCTCATGGGACCTCATGAAGAAAAATTTCTTCTAGAAATATAAGATTCTGATCAGCCCCTTAGAGCTATACTGATAGTTTATGTTAATCCAGAGGGAAGTTAAT